>OOFJ01049285.1:0-10601 GCA_900323375.1 Benthosema glaciale
AGGGGGAGGGGGGGGGGAACACAGGAAGAATCCAGATCAAGCTGATGCCATAAATCTACTAAGTGCTGCTTTTTCTCCCCGGGCAGTGAAAGGGTTGATATACGCCGACATAATTGCCAACAGCGTAAACTACTTGAAGAAGTTGAGACACTAAATCTAGCACGAGACCATTAGCCGGCCTGGGCCGTTCAGGCTTTGGGACTAATTTGGCTGCTTAGTAAGAGTAGATAACAGCAACATGAAACTGTCTGGTGTTATTAGTTTTCATCCTGCGTAGGGGCTGAAGACGTGAACCAGGCTCGCACGTTGTTCCATTCTATGGGGTTGAAAAGAAAACACCTGTTTTCTGGCTGTTTGCTTTGGATACAGCATAGAATCCCCTAAACGTCATCTCATCTGTTATGGGAAAGCATGGCTATAGTTCCAAATTCTTTTTTCCCTTCCTGTCTCTCTTTCTACTTGATTGTTGCTCCTTCTCTTTCATTCACTCTTCCTCTCTTCCTCAGTCTCTCATAGTCTTTATATGATGAATATTTTCCCTCTCAATTTCTTATATTTATATATTGTTTGCTTTCACTCTCTCTTTCTGTCTTACTTCTGCCGTTCTCTCCCTCTTTCATCTTCTGTCCCTCCTATCCTCTCTCTGCACTTCATCAGTAAACGCGGGGGATGATGAAGCAGCCGACTTGCTTTTCAATTAAAAACAGCGAGTCAGTGCTTAAAGCTTTCTGCCGTTTTCAGCTCCTTATTGCATGTACTGTACGCGTGACATTAAACACCACCCGCCCTCCTTTATCACACTTTAAGGTTGCCCATCCATCTAATGTTCCATATGTGTTAATGTGTGCCAATGCACACATCCTCTAAAATGCCATGGACTTAATGATGCAATTCGGTGCAAGCCAATCGCGCGCTGTCCTGAGCGAGGGCACAGAAACCACATTAAATCGGAGCACGGAAGGATGGCCGAGTGGTTTTAGAGGAACAGTCTTGCTGTGTGAAAGGTCATACGTTTGATCGAGTTTGGATGTGTCTAGACAAAGGTCTTAAAATATACCAGTTGAAAATATGAACAGTTCAATTTGCGGTAGTTAAAAAGCCTCATACCCATCCTTTATTAGCCCTGGGCGAGGGGAGTGATAAAAGGCCAGAGAGGGGTCATAAGCCTTATCTAGGGCTGATAGCTGCTATCAGCCCTGTTACCAGCCCTAGGGCTGATACAGCAATAGCTCGACCAATCAGCACAAGCCAACGCGCTGTTGAAGGGGAATATGGTCCGCCAGACATGGCTGCTGTTGATGGCTTGGTAGAATTCACGGCAGAGGAGACACTGGAGTTCAGGCGCGCAGTGGGAGGGGGGGTGAGGGGGATTATCACCCTCAGTTTTATGAGGTGGGGGGATCCCCTCCACCTTTGAGCGGAAGAAAAAAGAAAAAAATTACCAGGCAGCAACAGTGTTAGCAGTGTTTAGCAGTGTTAGCAGTGTTTTTGCCTTGAAATCTGCGGAAAACAAAACACATCTGTGTAGTTTTGCTCAAAAGTGGAGGGGATGTCCCCCCCCTCCTCAGCGCAATAGTGGAGGGGATATCATGAAAAGTGGAGGGGATATCATGAAAAGTGGAGGGGATATTGTGACATTTTCCGCGTGCTACCCCCTGCTGGAGTTTATCCAGGTGCAAAAGGAACCACAATGCAGAGCAGAAAACAGCTATGGGGACTTAGACGGTTCACAAAATGGCTGTGTACCAACATGGGCGAGGCCCGTAAGCATCACCTGCCGTGTTCTCAGCCAACTCTCTCTCTCCCACACAGTCAGGAAATCCCAGTAGGACTACCACAGCAGCATATGGAAACTTGGGTCTCGTTCAAGTTCTTCACACAATTTGGATTTGGCCAGCGTGGCACAACCAGAGTCCAGCAACGAGGAGGCAGAAGTACAGGCGTGTACAGGCGTGTGTGTGACACCATTTGATTCTAGTGAAGAGGTTTATGTTAATTTGAATTAATAATTTACATTCTCATTATTCTACGGTTCAACAAAGTGAATATTTATGTTTTTGATAGGTGATGAAAGCTAATGGAAACGTCAAACCTCTGAGTGTAATAACTCGCTGCAGCACATATTGACTTCAGTGAGAAATGCCGTAGCTTTGTTGTGATAACAAATTTATTGACATAAATGCGTTGCGACAATGACCCACTGAAGTAAGAAAAACAACAAAAGCCTTTCAGTTTGCTGGGCAGCACCGTCATAAACCAACCACTCTGAAGAAGAAAGAAAGAAAGAAAGAAAGAAAGGCCAGTACATCTGCCTCTGATTTGGCTCCGCAGTGAGACCTTCTAAATGGGATCAGCCGTGCCGGAAGATTAATTCACCAACTGTTCTCAGCTTGCTGCCACTCTGTAAATGTGGATCAGCGAACTAAACATTTTGCTGATTGTCTTTGCTTTTTATTTATTTCATTTCAGGTTGAAATGGGCCTGCGGGACGACAACAGAACGGTGGCACGCTGCAGCACTTTACCGATCCCTACTTAAATTATAACCATCAATTCCCATCTGTGAGTTTCTGGTATTATAGGACAACCTGTGCGACTGCTCCACATGGGTATTTATATATACACAAGAGGGAGAACTGATGGATGAATTTCAGATGTGCTTCCCTGGAGTCTGTTGGGGACGTTTCCATTTCTAGACTACAAGGGGGGGAAAACGCTCTCCGTGTCACCCCTTGGGAATACCAGTATAGGTGCCTCCTGTGCTGCTCCCGCTTCCATTCGATTACCTCAACTCAAACTTGGTGCAGTCGTTTCAACAGGCACTCGGTTTCACATTAAAACAGAGCAAACGCATTTAAGATTATGCATAATTATATGCACGTGAGTGTGGCGTTTTTGAAAACGCACACGCGGGGAGAGAGGTCTCGTTCAATCGGAGCAGCTGCGTGCGATTATTTTGGTATCACCTCCGATGGAGGCTTGTTAAAAGTGTGCCTTGGCCCTTGTCCAAAGCAACTGGTGAGGACGAAAATCGAGTGCGTGTCGTATCCATTTTGTGCCTCCTTCTCCTCAATATACAGCCTTTGATTTATTTCAGAGCTCTGTGCGCTTTTATAGAGGGGGAGGCAGACCAGAAAGACTTAATCTGGTATATTCCCACAGTAATATTCATTTCACAACACAGTTTATAATGCATTTCACTTCATCCCATAAGTCCCGGCCCCCGTAATTTCCCATTTGAGTTGCCAAAAAACACATTACACACACGAAATGCATAATAGCAGTCATAAGTCATCACTTAGCGGGGCCATCGTCTCTTCCTGATTCCTTGAAACACGAGGAAAATAGAATCCATAATGACCATCCACACAAATGGACCATAATGAAATTCCTGGAATTAATGCATCTGTGGCCACGGAGTCAGAGAACTGCTCTGCACTTTACTCCGCAACTGTGTAATAGGAATAGTAATTCACTTCCATTATCTCAGCGGTCGTGCCACAGCTTGACATTTGGCTTACCTGAGATACCTTGCTATTTTGTTGGCGTTGGCCGGCACTTAGCTAAAGAACACGAACAACACATTATAATGGTAACCTCAACAAGCTAAGCAACTGTGACCTGCACACTGTGTCTGCAAACACTGTGTGTGTACGGTGCGTGCGTGTATGCATGCGTGCATGCGTGTGTGGGTGCGTGCGTGCGTGTGTGCATGTGTGTGCATGCACAATACTTTTATTTTATATATTTTGCTTGGGCCGCAGCAAGGGCAGGGCCGTGTCTAGGGTCAGGCCTTTAGGGGTGCTCAGTCACAAAATGAATGCTGAATGCATTGTGAGCTTGTAGAACGGTCCTTTTACGTGTGCAACAATATACTGTAAATATGAATGGGGCATACAGTGCCTTGTGCTTCCCCCTGCTAAATACCAAAATATCACTGGACGACAATTCATACATTATTGTTTCTAATGTACAGTAGAATATACATTATATCAGTGTACAACAATAATAATTATAATTAATTACTAGGAAGTATCATAGGTTTTACCACAACATATTTGTTAAGAATAAAAAATAAAATACAAATAAAAATGAATATGCTGATGCTAATTTAATTACTACACCTTTGAGATTGAGACGAATATTTTTATTCAACTACAATTAGGTATAAACTTTAAACTACAAAACATGGGTATGTGAACCAATTCAGCGCTATTATACTACAGTACTTGGGCTATAATAAGCTGCACTTTTACTTTTTTTGAATACAGGACATTTTGAATACAGTTATTTCTACATTGTGGTATTAATACTTTTATTTAAGTAAAACAATCCGAGTAGCTCTTCTTCCACAGTGATAATTTGTGTCACAGTAAGCTGAAGAGGCATCAACAGCCTTTGCACTCTGCTTAACTCAATTTGATTCATTATTGATTAAATTGACAGGCTTGTCAGCACTCCGGCAATTACTGCAGCAGACCGTGCCTTTCATAGTGACATATCACTTTTAAATTGTGGCAGGGTTACTAATGGTCACCATGGCCATTTCCCCGTCTTCTTTAAGGGATATTTCACCCAGAGACCATTCCATTTACTGACCCTGCCTTTCCGCAGCCTTCAGTGTCATTGCCATTTTATTAGTTTATGAGACAGTTGGATATTTACAGTGTAATCGCCAGAGAAGAAATGTTACTGTTAGTGCAAATATGTTTCTGCAAATACTGACACAGTATTGCATATCGACCTTTCAAGGAAGCAATGGGCTGGACTGTGGGACCCAGGTACACCCGAGAGAGGCGCAAGCAAGCCAGTGGCCACATCATACAGTTTAATAATCCAACTGCATTGTGAATGTGGTTGTATATAATATAATAATATAATATATTATGTGTTTTTTTATTATTCATAGTTTCGTATTTCTATGATAATGCATACCTCTTGGCTCATGTAATGAAATAATTTTCCTACAGGAAAAAAAAATAACATCTGTCAATATTGATTGAGGATTTGGGAAGCAGCTTGTTGTGTTGTCAATACAAAGCAAGTCTGTGCTAGTTAATTTGCCATGAATGTGAATTTTGATTAGTGTATTAATTGAATTACTCATCCGTTGTCAGATTCCATTTATGTTTCTCCCTATGCAGTGAAATCACATTAGACAGCTATTGCTTGGTTGCAACAGCTCCCAGTAAATACATTATTTCTGGCTGTTCGGCTGCAGCCTGTGGTGGGCCACTGCACTGCTGAAAAGGCTCTGCAAATAACAACAAAATAAATAAATAATTGAAACCGACATTTAGAACAAGAGATGCACGATGTAATCGGTAGCGTATAGAAATCGGCCATATCAGCCATAAAAATACAAGGTGTCGAATTGGACTCAAAATAATGCTGATTATTTTCACCGATATTTATAACACAATAATATTGTGACTGTAAGTAGTAGTCGCAGAGCAGCCAGTCTGCTTGTCTCTGTTTCCTCAAGAGCAACCAAATGTATAAATATATATATAAACAACCATATATATATGTCAGCAATGAGTTCAATATAAATATAACATAATAAATGTAATATATATCGGTATCGGCCAATATGACCCTGCAAATAATCGGATATCGGTCATAACTTCAATATTGTGTATCTCAATTTAGAATAAATAACTGACTTACCCTTGCTCATGTTTTATTGTTTAATTAAGGGAACTGCTTTTTTAACCTTTTAAAAAATATATATATCTTAGATATCAATGAATCGAGACGGAAGGATTCTAATAGATCTTTCATAATCAACTAAATTGATATGCCTGATTAACCATTTAATCCTGTAAATATATACTTCATTGTATATCATTGTGGCATACAAAAATAGCAAATAGTACACAAGCTGTGAGTTTGCAGATCTGCTATTTCCACTGCTAATTTTCTATAGATAATCGTTGATTAATCTGATCATAATCGCTGCAAACATTTGGAAATTATCATGATATTGATTTGAAGTTGCCATGTCCTCAAATTGCTGATTTATAGTGGTAACTTCTTCCAAGTACAGTATAACTTTCTCAGTATCTTCCACTTAGCATTGCAATTGACCTCTTATATTATTTATGTACCTTTTGATTTTCATTACAATCACCACTTAATCAGCGCCTGCAAGGACATTTAAATGTCTGGGAACTGGGCGCCATGCCGATAGCGTACGACTGCAAAGACTGCAATTCACTGTTCATTGTATTATATGACTTTACATCACATGCATTTCTCAGCACGTTTACTATGCTGTCATGTTTTGCATCCATACAAGTAGCTTGCAATTATGTTGATGTTTAAAGCCATAATCCGTAACCTTCATGTACATGGTAAAAGGCTATATTGTGCATTTATATAGCACCTTTGCACAAGGTGCTTTACCCATTCACCCATTAATTTCATACTCACATTCACACACCGACGCGACGGCAGACGTAACCATGCAAGGCACCGACCTGCTCATCGGGAGCAGTTACGAGTTCAGTGTCTTGCTCAAGGGCACTTTGACACTAACTCAGCGGGAGCCACGGGAACCTCCCGGCAACCATCCGTTTCCCAAGTGGCCGCTCTAACTCCTGGGCCACTGTCCCTACCTGGGATTCGAAACCTGGCCCCCCACTTGGCTGCACATTTGGGAAGGCAAGTGATTTCCATTTGAGTTGGAAAAATAGGGACGCATGGTGGGAAGTGTTTAATTCATGTTCCGTACGTCCTCTATAAATGCATTGGTACTTGTCAGGGCACCATCCAGGGACCTGCTGTTTACAGCTGTGTTTGCCCAGTTGCACAATGTGAAAAGCTTAGGGCGCATGCAGCTAGCTATCCATGGGGCCATTACCCCTCCCTGCACACTGACTGTCCACTAGAAAGCCTCGTAGTGGTGAACAGAGACAGAGCAGGGACTCTTGTGGAGGAGGAAAAGGTGAGGATATAAGGGGCGGAGGACGGAGTGGGAGAGAGACAAGAGAGTTGAAGACAAAGGAGAAGAGAGAGAGAAATGATATGAGCATATTCAGTGTAGTAATAATAAGAAAGATAGAGATAGAAGAAGAAATAAATATAGAGAAAGAGAGGAGGGGAGGGAGCAGTGACACTCAAGATGTTTTTTTACTCAAGCAAAAGTAGTAAAACTACAATGCAAAAAATATTGTAAAAGTACAACAATAAATTAAGTACAAAAGTATTGGCATACAGTACCAAAGTAAAACTACTTTAGTGTGTAAAAAAAAAAAAACAGATCTACAAGCACACACACAAGGCTACTAGATGCTATCCCCAGTCTCAATCCAAAACATTGTGGAGTAGAAGTACGTATAGCCTACTGTATATCATCTACAGTATGTTGGTTGTAAAACTTATACGTGTATGTCCAAAACTGTTACTTTTCAGGAATCAAATTCAAGAGTTAGCAAAAATTGCAGATTGATCACCTCCGAGCTTCTATTTTTGATACTTTTGTGTGATGATGTACGTCAAAACATCATTTACAAAACACGAAGAAAAAAAAAACCCACAAAAAGTCAAACTGTGGAAGTTTCAGCCTGACAGCAACGATAAGAAAATGTGAAATACTCAAGTGAAGAAAAAGTACCACGATTTTTATATGTACCGTGAAGTACAGTACTTGAGTAAAAGTACTTAGTGGTACTTTCCCGCAGTGGGAGGGATGGATGGCCTCGCAGTAATCCTGGATCACAGAGTCAGCTCTGCAAGCATCTCTTCCTGCAGCTCACTGCAGGGGATTAAGAGTCACTGAGCCGGACACTGTGATGAAACATTCACAATATCTCTGGGACTTAAAGAGACCCGGCTCAAGGAAGATGGACGGGTCACTGAGAGGTTTTTGGTTTGCGATGAGGGTGTGTGTGTGTGTGTGTGTGTGTGTGTGTGTGTGTTTTCTTGGAGCTCTCTCACACGGTGCCAACTTTCAGTGCTATCACTGTTTTTGTACACTAGTTGTTGCAAAGAAACAGGGGTTCTGAGTTGCAGACAAACAGACAGGACAATATAAGATGGTACATTTGACGTCAAACTAAAGATAAAACAAGTGTATGCATGGTAACACATTTCTGATTGAATCAACTTCTGCAGCTTAACTACATTTGGTAAAAGTTCAATAGTTCATCATTGATGTGCGACCGCAAACTACAGAGAGGTTTTACAACATGGAAAAGATAAAACTAGGGGTATAGAACAGTTCAATTGATTTAACCACATGAACCCTATTAGGCCGTCTGTACTCTGGGACACACCCCTGCGGGGGTCAACAAAGTACATAGGGTTTATGTGGTTAATGCATAAAATGATGACACATTGCAACATTCAAGTTGCATACTTATATCTGAGACTAGTGATGCAACACTTTCACAATAATACCACTTTCATTTTAACCCTATAGCATCCCTGTTTTGGGGTGTGAATATTATGTCTTCTGTGAAAGTATGTGAGCTTGCAGCTCCACTATTTTCAGGGAAGCAATTTCTTGTAGCCCACGGGACTCTGACATCACAGCACAGCCCTCTGATGAAAAGAGTCTTTCAGCCATGATGTTTTCCATCTCTCTATTTTTTTTTTCATCGCTGCGTTATCTCCCTACGTTGACATAGATGCGTCATTAAGACATATTCAAGGCAACTGTTCTCTGGCCTTAATTATGTTTACTGTGTGAACTGTGAAAGTGAATGTGAAAGTATATTCAGTGCCGAGGGGGGAAGTGGATTGCCTCCAATGATGTATTCAAGCAACTGATAAACACTTTGTGCTGATTAAACCACAAACAACTCTGTAATTTCGACAGCAATTTGTTCCTGTCAGCCTCTGAGTGCCACTCAATCCAGTCGTCTCTGCTAGTTCTCCCAACTTAGCCAGCTGGTTGTGATTATGATGCGGGGGATAGACATATCACACTCTATTGTTGTGTGTTGTTTTCTTAGCCAATATACATCTGACAGTGGGGAAGGCGAGTATAAAATTAAAAAGAGGAAGTGTAAAATACTTCTGCGTGACAGCTTAATATAATCTCAACATGTTTTTGTGTAATTTAATGCATCCCTTTAGATGCTGATGCAATTATATTGCACATAATTGTGCAACGATGTCTTTTGTTTGCCATCGTTTTTTCTCTTTTTTGTTGACCCTTGAAGCGATGCAAAACTATTACATAATGAGGCTGCATGTCTCTTTGTTTGTCTGTTTGTGTACAGCGTACTATACAACATTTAAAAGACGACTTCTCACATTTTCGACCTATCTTCATATACTGTAATTGGTCCCACTACTCACTAATGCTCATGGTACACGTTTTTTCTACTGTATATATATTATTATTATTTTACTTACTTACATTTTTTGTGATTTTTATTGAGGCGAGGACAATGTAAACAAATGTGTATCTATCCATCCATCCATCCGTCCTTGTCTGCTTATCCGGAGTCAGGTCACGAAGGTGCAGTGGCAGTTCCAGCATAGCATCCCAGACAGACGGCTTTAACTGAGGGATCCTGTGGTGTTCCCACTTCCCAGGCCAGCATGGAGGTATAATCCCCACACCTGATCCCTGGACTTCCCCACGGTCTCTTCTCTTCCCAGATGGCCTCAATGTAAAGGAAATCCCAAATACGACCTTTAAGCTTTTATATTATTATTGTTATTAATAATACGGGCGGCTGTGACTCAGGAGGTAGAGCAGGTCGTCCAATGATCGGTCGGCGGTTCGAATCCCGGCTCCTCCTGTCTACATGTCGAAGGGCGCAAGACACTGAACCCCAAATTGCTACCGATGTGCTGGTTGTGCCTTGCATGGTTTCTGACACAATCGGTGTATGAATGTGTGTGTGAATGGGTGAATGTAAAGCGCCTTGGATAAAGGCGCTATATAATGTAAATGCACCATTTGCCATTTATTATTCATCTCTGTCTTTGACTGTCTCATATGACTGTGTGACAGACATCCATCTTGGCCACTCCCATCTGAAGATGCAGACACACACATAAAAAAGTCAGGGGTACAGAACCTTGTATCCATGAATTTAGAGTTATCATTATGCATAAAGGAGCTTGTATGCCGCCCACTAGCTCACTAAGAGCTTAGGCAGCACTGAAACCAAGTGAAGTGGGGGGCGTGCGCTTTGCAGGGAAAAAAGTTCCCTCTCTGCCAGTGCATGACAACTACATCCCTTTAGGCATTACTCATACGGTATGCACTAACATGTGATCTGCAGAGCACCGCTGGGAGGGCACAGTCGGGAAGGTATACATATTTGATGCCTTCCACGCGGGGGGTTTCAATAACCGTAATGGACGATCAAAGATAGCAGATGGGATGTGCACCCCCATTAGGCAGAGAAATATTGAAAGACGCATGACATAATAGCTCCTCTTCTGATAATTCAATCCGGGTGTATTTTAGTCATATATATCTCACAGCTAAAATTCTCTGTGTTTTTCTTTTTTTTCTCCCCGCTGCCTACAAATTGAGCTGTCGGGAGTTAAGAATAGGAGAAGGGGGGGGAAAAAGCACTTCTGTTTTTTGTTGTTTGCATTGACAGCGCTGCCTGCAACCAACGTTAACCCCAC
>OOFJ01049296.1:1932-17800 GCA_900323375.1 Benthosema glaciale
ACAATACAGAATAACAAATGTAAATACAAAAACACACACACACACACACACACACACACACACACACACACACACACACACACACACACACACACACACACTCGCTCCAGTGCTAAATATTACTGCAGTAATCACTCTGTCAACAATTTAAGATGAGGCCAAATCTTGGTTTCTGCTTTTGCACTGAATGATACTGTAAATCTGCCCCCTACCTACTATAAGGCAAGCTGTCCCTCTGCTTATTATTTCTCCAGGTGCGATAAAATAGACAAGTTCATTCCTAAGTTCTCCTCTTATGTTTCTTTCCTCAGTGAAAGCCACTGTCCTTAACATTTTACTTTTGGTTGAAAGCACACCATAGACCCCCAAAAACGAGTATTTTTAACCCTAACAAGTGGCATTCTTGACATTCTCAGAGTTCAGTTCAATTTCTGCAATGTAACCTTTTCAGTGAATATCATTTTTATTTTGACTGATCTGTATAGTTGAGTATGTTCATCTAGTACAACTAACACAACTGCAGTGGTTGTAGTTGAGACATTTAAGATCCTGAGATCGGGTAGGACCGTAGGACCACTACTGGTTGACAAGTGGTACTGCCTGAAGGTAAAACTTCTATTTCTCCCCTAAGTAGGTGTGTGTGTGTGTGTGTGGGGGACCCGGGTTTGAATCGTGGGTAGGACAAATTAATAACAGATACTTCTCTCCTTGAAGTTGCCGCTTTAACACAGAGGATTTTTAGTACACCAAATACTTTCCTGATTGTTTTCCCTGTCTCTCTCTGTTGTAGCTGTATGCAGTCGGCCCTGCCTAAATGGAGGGAAGTGTATTTCTCCCGAGACTTGCCGCTGTCGCCCTCCTTACTCTGGCCCTCGCTGTGTGGAAAGGAAAAAGTCTCACTAGTTTGCCCTGTATGTGTGTTTTATACTTGGTGCAACAATAGCACATCTACAAATTCACAACACGTTGCAGCGCAATGCATTGTGAGCTTGTAGGTCTGCTATTTTCAGTACACGACACCCACACGCAACCTATAAATTACTCAGGCTTAAGAGGTCAATGAGGACCAATTAATGGCTTCATGTGGAATATTACTACATGCTTTGAACTGGTGCTATGGTAGTTTTATTGTTTTAACATGTGTAACGTTTCTGTAAACCATTGAACACGTTTTAATTTTATCTTTGATCTGTATAAACACACTATGTACTGTATTTTGTGACATTAAATTAATGTTTGTGAAATGTGTATGTCATTGTGATCAGGTATATGTAGTCGATTTGAGCAAAATACCTCAGTCAAAGAAGGCATAAGATATAAATAGTATAGATATTTTTATTTTGATACAACACAAAATAAGTTTGTTAAGATAATCTTTTTAACAACAATACAAAACTGCATACTGTATTACACCAACAGGTCATCATATTTGATAAATAAGTCTTCAGTGGAATAACAATCAAAATGTAGACAGATTAACCAAACACTACTAAATCACACAAAAATAAACATGCCGTTTTTGATATGTTCATAATACAACGATTGAATGTGTGACATGAACATTAATCATAATGACCATGAGCAAAACAAAGCTAGTGGATTTGAGAGAAACAGTGCACACTGGTGACAGATCAAGTAATACTTGACTATTACACAGCAAACTACACAATACAAAATGTAGGAACTAAAAGCATAATCATCTGGAAACAATCTTGTATTTATCAATGAATCATCGCACATTTCCATCTGATCCATTCATTTTGTCTTTTGCTTCTATTATATAATAATATTGTGTAGTAACACCTAGCTTCTGTATAAAATATATGCATAAAAACTGCTTTGTAGCTTTATGCAGGCAACAGATGTGCGACTCCGAGTCATGAGGTAGTGATATACAGGAACCATACGACAAGTGCAATATATCAAGTCACTCTGTTATTGTTTAAATATGCACAAAAACACAAGCAAACAGGCAATCTATCTCTCTCTCTCTCTCTCACGCACACACACACACACACACACACACACACACACACAGTCACACATTCAACTTTGTGGTGCTATTCTTGCTTTGTGCATTTTGTAGTCACTTTACTTTCATTGCAGCATTTCACTTCCATCATGCATGTAGTGCCTGTAAATATACAAAGACAAATATAATACTAAATGTATTGTACTTTGTATTGAACAATAAAACACAACATGGCGACAGTATGATCTTGAGAAGGTGCTGACCTTTACTCCACAGGTGAGTCCCTTGTACCCTTTACGACAGTGGCAGAAATCAGGAAGGACACACCTCCCACCGTTCACACATCGCTGTTTACAGATCGCTAAACATGAAATCAATTGGACAGCATTAGATATTAACCACATTAATCTTAACATCACTATTCTGGGGCAAACATTCAGCGAAAATATCAGAGTGTTGTATTGTGACTCATTGTGAACTTTGATTTTGTTTTGTTTAAGATCAAATAATAAAAATAAAAAGGGACATACATTTCTCTCTTTAGATACACACCATAATGGCACATTAAAGAACTGCTGCATAACCTTTTTTTTTTTCTTCATTTTTTTTTTACCCCACCCATCTGGATGGTGTTTGGGTCTCTCTGACCATTCAACAGTATCACCAAGGGATCAAAAGACTCACGAGTTTGACACTGATGGCCCTCCCAACCAACTGGACAATGGCAGGTGTTTGGTCCCACACATTCGCCACCATTCTTGCACTTTTGCAGACACATAGCTACACAGAAATAATGAATGAAAACATGAAATACACACAGCATGCTGTGAAAAGGAGTTCCAGAGTATCGTTTGGGTTTCAACTTTAGCTGAAACAGGCTTGATTTATTTAAATAATCACTCACGTATGTTACAACGCTTTCCCTTCCACCCAGATGTACAGGAACAAGTGTTGGGACCAACACACTTCCCCTTGTTCATGCACATGGGCTCACAGACACCTGGAACACATACAGTATGTAGTATTTATAATATGTTGTCATGAGTGTCCTATAGCATCAAACATTCATTCAGATAAAGCAAAAAAAAAGAAAAACGTACTCTTTTGACATCTCTTTCCTGTGTAGCCATCAGGACAGGAACACACGTTGTTTCTCATACACTGACCACCATTCTTACAAGGGGGACTACACACAGCTGAAAGACATGCCGATATAATATTTAAAACATTCTGCAATTTGTTTCTTACTGATTGTAGTGTACAGAACAGTAATTCATCATTCTTTTCTCATAATTTCCAGTTTGGAAAATGTTTTAACAAAGACTTGAATATGAATTAATGAGTCTAGTTATATTTAGTGACACCCAAATCCAGCATCTGAAAAGCTTCCTCTATTAATCATATTTACACATTTATTATGGTTTAGAGGGACTAGACAGCCTACTGCCATTATAATTATGTAATGAGACTAACAGAAGGAATGCTCAGATGGAATCAGCATATTGGACGAAGAGAAGGGGGGATAATAGGAGGATTTGATACATGGCCAGCAAGTATATATGTGGATATGGATTCAGGGGCCTTAACTACTATACCATCTCTGGGCACAATAACTTGGAATTTTCAGAGTCTTACCAATCTGACACTGGGAGCCATAGAAGCCACTGGGACAGGCGCAGATATTAGGCTTAATGCATGTTCCTCCATTCAAACAGACAGGACTACAGACAGCTATGGAAGATACAGAGAATTTCAAATGCCAAGTTTGCAAACACCTAAACTTGATATAACTGATTCTGTGTTCTGAGCCCCTTTCAGTGTCATCTGAATTACCTGAATTACATGTAGGTCCACACCAGCCAGGCTTGCATTTACAGACATCAGGGGAAAAACACTCACCACCATTTTCACAGTGTCGATTACACACCACTAATTATGGAGAAAAACTATTAGTATCCACACTTCTATCTCATAGTCCGTGATAAACAAACATGTGTCCCAACTGGTATTGCAATAATCTTAATATATAACATTGCTATATAACATAAAAACAGAGTAATAATGAAATGTGTCCTCACTGATTTCACATCTCGGCCCTACATAACCGTAGGGGCAGGTGCAGAGATTTCTGGCCTGACAGGTCCCACCATGTTGACAAGGTGGCTCACAGCTAGCTACAAAGCAACAAACACATGAGAAGTCCCATTCATATTCAATATATTAAGCATTGAGTGCGTCAGTGTGTTGTGAACCATGCATGTCCTAAAAGCTATAGAAAATAATAATTATGTTCTTCTCTGATTAACTTACACTGCTCTAAAATTAAAATGCTGTCAACCTAAGACAAAAAAAATAACCCTGACATGTGGGGAGTTTTTGTTACACAGCAGAGCAGTGATTAACACTATCTTCAGTATTCCATGACAGCGTGTTCGGTTTTACCTTCATCACAGGTGTGCCCACTGTAGCCCACAGGACAATCACAAACATTAGGTCTCACACACTTCCCTTGGTTCTTACAGTCAGGCCGGCATACCGCTAGAAAGAAAAGGAAGATCTTAAAGGTGGTACATAGATCCATTTCACTCGCGTCTGCTCTCTCTCTCCCTCCCTCTCGTTCTCACCTATATGGCAGTTGTATCCAGTGTAACCTTCTTTGCAAGTGCACGTGTTGGGAAGAGTACATTCCATCTTCTTTCCACATTGATACCTGCAAACAGCTGAAAAAAAGAGTACTGTACTGTACACATACTGTACTTATAGGAGTATGTACTGGTACTGTACAGTACTGTGAAGCTCAACAGCAACAGTTAGGCCCAGACAGACAGACATTCATGCTGAAAAAGACATTGGTGTTACACTAAAAACTCCCATCATCAACAGTGACACTTTGTCACCTGTTGGTACCCTAAACAGACAGACATAGGGACATAGGGACACACAAAGCTACATGATGGAGACAGTATGCCACCGCTCAAAAAGCAAACTGTTTCTAGGCATCCATCCATTATGGTATTACTTCTCCTGATAAAGAAATGGGAATAAGTTTCCCATATCAAAACAATTAAGCAGAGAATATAATAAACTGTCATGGAATGTTTTGATCAACTCTTGTACAATATGGTTCTGAATCACTGCCACCAAAGTAACTCTTGTGAATCTATTGTAGTACGGTGAGCAACTCAAGAAGATACTGAACGCTACCTTTACATGTGATTCCATCCCCAGTGTAACCATAGGGGCAGCGGCCACACCTGTAGGATCCTGTGGTCGTGGGCTCACACTGCACACCGGAGAAGCAAGGAGAGTCCGCACAGGTCACTATATGTGATGGGACCGTGGGGGAGGACACAACATTGGACGTTTGGTTCAGTGGGCTGGTTGCCGTCTTCCTGTCTGCAGATGACACCCTCTTTGTAGTAACGATGTATGCTTCTGTTTTTGTCCTTCTGTCAAGGGGTCTTCTGGGTACAGCTGGTGAGGATGAAGATGAGATGGTAGGGACTTCTTTGCTGGAATCTGGTTCTGTGACTTGAAATCTTCCATTTGCTCTGCTGGAGACTGTTCTCTGCCCTGAAAAACACTGGAAGTTAGAGGATAGGGCTTGAAAATGTACATACATCACCTTGAGATGTGAACGAGAAACTATTTCCTGCGTGAGTTAGCGTGAGTTGGCCAATGGACTGCATTTATATAGTGCCTTCATCTAAAGCGCTTTACAAAGTATTTCACATTCACTGATGCACAACCATTTATTCTTACCATATCGTGCTAAGCTAAAAGCTATTTTTTCCAATATCCTCCTATCCATTTCACCAGAGGGTTCAAAGCACAGGCGGGTTAAGCTTATAGGAGGGAATGTAATCTCTGACAGTGCTGTCATGCCATTGTTGTAGTATTACTATCAAACAATGATACACTCCAATGATTGTGTCATTCTCACCTATAGTGGAACTCTTGCTGCATGTCTGTCCATTCCCTTGGAGCCCAAGTGGACAGGGTCCACAGATGAAACCCGTTGAGACGTGGGTGCTCTCAAAGCACTGAACACCAGGGTGACATGGCCTTCTAGAGCAAGGAGAATGTCCAGCGGGTTTGGTTTTGCCTGAACCCTGGGGGACTCTCGCTGGTGTGACCACAGCCTTGCCAAGGGACTCTGTGTTACCTTGACAAAACAGACAAATTTTAGTCATTGCCAATTCCACCCACGTTTGTAAAGTCCCTGCACCACCCGTCCCGGATGTACATTTTGCACTCCTGTAGGTTGCTTGTTGTTGCAATGAATCAAAAATTATTCTACCACTGCCATCATCCAGATTCAAGTCAATCTAAAATCTCTAAACTAAAATGTATTGTAATATGAGATGAAACAGGGAGGAGAGCACCGGATTTGTATGAAAATCAGCTGATAATCACCAGTAGGTTACTTAAACATGGAGACGTTTGACGCCTCCATGTCAGATGTTGGTCACGTTGTCCAATTATTACTAACTCTAATTCTAAATCTAACCCTAATAACTGTAACCCTAACCTCAGTCTTAACCGGCCACGTTAGTCCCTAACCGCATATCAGTCTAAACCGGAAATGAAAGTGGCGACTGTGGCTCAGGAGGTAGAGCAGGTCGTCCAATGATCCGTGGGTCGGTAGCTCAAATCCCAGCTCCTCCTGTCTACATGTCGAAGTGTCCTCGGGCAAGACACTGAACCCCAAATTGCTCCCGATGTGAAGGTTGATGCCTTGCATGGCTTCCACACCGCACTCGGTTTTTGAATGTGCGTGTGAAGTGATTTTTTTGTGGAAATTCAATAAAATACATTAAAATGTAATGCACTATGTAAAGCACCTTGGATAAAGGCGCTATATAAATGCACCATTTATGTAAGTCAATTTCACAATGTTTTCTCTTCGGCGGCAGTAATTTCACCTGCCTGTTGGCTCTATTGCAGATTAGAGTGATAAGTAACCTACTGGAGATTATCGGTTGATCACATTCAAAGTGGGCGAGGAGAGTCTGGACTTACGTGCACAGCTTTTTCCATCACCGCTGTAGCCCTGTGGACAGGAACCACAGACAAAAGAGCCCAGTGTGTTGTTACAACCCACTCCAGGGAAGCATGGTTGGGAAACACACTCGTCAATATCCTCTCTACATGTATGACCTGAAAACATGCAAAACATCACGTGGCACAATATTACAACAATTCATCAACGTACAGCAACTGTTTAGTGATATTGTATGTATAGCGTGCTGTTGTATTGTCTATTGGCTTTCTTTGTCACAAGTATTGACTCTCAGTACCTATTTATTCTGTGTCAGCTTGTTTAAGTTGCTTTATTAGTTAATGATTTGTCCATGAGCTAATACCATGAAGATGAAATCCAGTAACTTCATTGCTCTTCAAAGCTATTCATATACTTTTCATGCAAATGAAAATAAAAAATAAACTCTATCCATGCAAGTAGGCTACCTGTCATCCCAGTGGGACAGATACAGGAGAAGGAGTTGGGGCCGTCTATACAGCGACCCAGTCTGCAGGGGTTGGGTTTACAGTCATCAATGTTCACCTCACACCTGCCCCCTTTGAATCCTTCCAGACAAACACATAGGTACTCCCCGCTGCCAGTGGGGAAGTTGATGTTGGTTACGCAAGAACCTCCATTCAGGCAGTCACAGGAGTGCACAGACACCTGGGAGAAATGGGGTACAAAAACGGGGCCTTGGTTGTTTGTGTAACTTATTCATCTTTTAGAATCCAGTCTGAAATGGTCACAGTGGCTCACTGGCTCATAAGAGGGGAAATGTTTTTTGCAGATGCTTGTGGTTTATCAGATAGCTAGACTCAGCAAGTGAACATTGGATGCACTTCTTACATTAGTAGTCTTCACATTCAGACTGCACACACTGAGCTCCCTCTAGTGGGTAACTAACAACTGTGACATAAGGATAAAACAAACCTTTTTTGTTGCAAACTGTTACAAAGACATTACATGAACATACACTCCCACCAATACCTGTACAGAGGCCCTGGTCTCAGCATTACAGTCATCTGTCATGGTGAACTGGAAGGTGTGTGTTTCAGAGGTGTCAGTGCTGGCCTTCCAGGTCAGAAGACCAGCAGGGGACAGTGATGCGTCTGTGGGACCGGACTCTAGGGTGAAGAATACCAATGAGCCCTCGGGGTCCCGGGACTGTAGCTGGTAGACAAAGTTTTCCCCCTGGAAGGACTGGATGCCAGACGGGACCGACTGGAGCTCTGGAGGTGCATTCTCTGGTGCAGTGGAATGAGCAAGCGTGACAGTGAAGGAGTGATTAAATAAATGAACGGATGAATGGATAAATGCTTAAGTGAATATATGTATTAACAATGAGTAAAAGAAGATAAGCACATATGATATTATTTATTACCACACACTATACAATGTATGTTGTGTGGCATTAGTTGATGAATCTCACCAATATGATCATCTTACTTTAAGTAAAATTATAAATTATTATACATTTAAAAGAATACTGTCTGTGCAATTTCAAGTTGAAGAAATAAAGAAAAGATTAATTATAATTACAACTATCAATTTCTGTCTCATAATTCCAGGTACAGTGACGGAACAACACTGACTGAACTGCAGAGGTGTAGCAATTACCAGCAATGTACAGTAGCTAAATAGAAAGGGATCTTTAATTCGTGAAATATGAAAAAGCTTGTTCTTGTTATACATACTGTCTACAATAGACCATGTGTGTTTGGAAGATTCTGGTCGGCATATCAGGCAAGGACTGGTGGGATTGTGGTCCCCATCAGCATAGCACAGACCATCAATGTTGCAAGTTTTCTCCTAGGAAATAAGGGCAGCAAATTGAAATTAGACTGAAATTAAATCAAATTCAATGTTTATTTTAAACAAATTGACACAGTATAATACAGTTACTTGCCATTTCACATTAGTGCCTTAATCAATACTAATCTCAATAATAATCGACTCCTGTAGGAATGGAACTCCTAGTCCAAACAGTGTTAGTACACATTGAAAAAAGAACACAGCACTGTTCTCTGCCAAAATGAAAACAAAGCTGCTTCTGTTTTCCATGCAAACAATTGTGACAGTACTAAGAAAAACCCAACAAGCTGTTTAGAGGGCGAAACATTCGCCCTCTAAACATTCAACCCATGTAGTATTTGCTTCCTCCCTATGCCAAATTACTAACAGATCTTTTCTGATTAACAGAACCCCATTTAAGTTGAAAATTGTATTAGCATTTATGATGTTTTTCACAATGGAATTTTAGACTGAAACTCTTTAAATGTTATCGCTGAGTACAATTTTGAATACTGAAGACCATTGCTGACCAAAAATCATATTGTTCCAAATTGTTTCTAATGCTATGTGTTACAATTCAACAGCATATAATTTGTTCCTACTACTACTATACTTACCCTCAGTGTACAGAGTACTTCAGAGTTGAGACTACAGATCTGACAGGCTCCGTCATACAGTGTGAGAATCTTGGCATTGCTGTAGCCATAGCCATCATTAGACACCTGCCAACGGTAAGGGTTGAGTACTGTCAAATGGTGGGAAACGAGACTCATAAATGGTTATAAACGATTATTGTATTGTCATTTGTAAGTTACTGTAAGTTACTCAAAGAAGTCTCAAGAAGATAACTTTAAAAATGTAACATGAGAAAGTAATAATATACATTATTCAAATCAAATCAATCAAGTCAAATGGTTTCTTCTGTGAGCTTTCATTCGACTTTTTCCATTTAAATAATATTGTAAGGCCAGGAAAATAGATGAAAGAAGCAGATTAACCACTTAAACCCTATATACCGTACTTTGTTGTATGTCAAATAATGAAAATTATATAACCGATATACACATTCTATTTTTGCTGAATGTTCAACTATTTTCTCTGAGTTTTTGTCTATTTTCGTTACCTTTGCCTATTTTTATTAAGTGTTCACTTATTTTTGCAGAAAATTCACCTATTGTTTGTCTATTTTCCAGAATAGGGATGCATATTCAGTATATGCTCTGAGCATGCTATTGCTGTGAAGGTGTGACGGATGAAATGGTGATATAAATGTTCTCCATTCACATGAGCTGATGGCTGTGATGAGAAGGCATGAACAGACGTTGCCATCTTGCAGCCACATGGCACTTGGGTACACTGCCCTTTCTCCATTGTTTCTCACTGTTGAATACAATTCAGATTCTGAACACCCTGTTCCACAGCTGTACTCAGTGGACTGGTTCCATAGCAGCAGCTAGTGAGTATAGTAAGTAGACTATCATTATCTGTGACTATTTTGCAATGTTTTCAACACAGATCGTTCTATTCAGATCTACACTTGATCTAAACTTGGCTGCTCTCATCACATCCAGCAGTTGGTTTTGAGATGGAGAGAAAGTAGGGGAGGGAACATTGCACAGCTGTGCAATAAAAGCATGAATCTGTGAAGAGACATGAGCAGCATTGTGCTACAATATGTAACTGACTTTGATCTGCCAGCGGGCCAGAGGTCTGTCTGTGGCCATCTCCAGGTCCAAGCCTGCAGGAGCTTGTCTGTCCTCCAGGGGGAGCTGGCATTCCAGAGCCGTCACATCGAGGAAAGTGGCCAAGGCAAACTGGGGATCATCCAACACCCATTCCCCATCCACAAACTGGAAAACAAGTAAGGGAAGTGGGGATGGAGGAGAGGGTAGAATGAGAGAGAGGGGGGTGAGAGAGAGACAATATTCACTACAATTAATGAAATAAATGTATAAAAGGTATACATTTAGTATACCTTTTATACATTTATTTCATTAATTGTAGTGAATATTGTCACCACAGTGAGCCATTCATATGCAAGCTATAAAATGAATTTGCTCTATCATTTAAAAAACAAATAAACACTATAAAATTGAAGCTGATAAATGGGTTCTCTCTCCTGGTTGGATGAAAGAGCTTTAACATGTTTTACCTTTACAGTAAACCTTTATAGCATGAAATGCACATCATTAATAATACAAACTCATCACATGAGTATAAAACCAAAGTACCTTTTCTTTAACAAACTCACACTTGAGCTCATAGGAATCCTTAAATCCCTGGCCATAGATGTGGATGGTGGAACAGTCTCCCTGTCGAATGTCACACAGACCATCCTTCTCCAACTCAGTGATTTCTGGGATCTGGTCTTCACCACATCAACAACAACAAAAACAAAAACACAGACAATGTTGTCTAGACAAACTCTGTGGTTTAGTCACTCAATGGGTAGACATTAATACTATGGGTGGCAGTAATATACTATGCTATGTATACATGCTAAAATGCATGCACTCATTTTACTGTAAGAAGCTACATGTGAAGTCAGACTATAGACTAACAAACATTATCATAATATTAGAGAAGTAACTAGGGTGATCAGAAAAAAAACTAAACATTCTGCTCAGTCCCAAATTATGAGCAGTCTTCCAGAATCCTGTCGTTTTTATCCCAAAACCCCATTTTGGGATAGAAACGTCACAGATTCTTATATGGTCAACCGGTAAATTATATGAACCTTAATGTAAATGAACCAAAAAAATTGCACCTGTGTGAAGTGAGGGGCGATCTTATCATTGTACAACATACATCATCTCATTCAGGCCAATCAGAATTTGCGTCCTCACCCTTGACGTCAATGTTTGTGTTTACACGAGTCACAAACACTCAAAATGGTCTATTCATTGTAAATGGGATTTAATGTCAATGGGATTTGTCTGTGTAAGACAACGTTTGTGCACATACTATTGCACCTCAACAAAATGTATATTCCTCAATGATAATAAATGAACACTGAGGATTTTCATGTGTAGGGCTGTACAGTTCTATAACACTTCTTACCAGACAGCACACTGCAGTCGTAGGATCCAAATCCGGGGAAGCACACACAGCCCCACTCAGAACACTGGCCATTCCCGCTGCACAGATTGGGACACTTGAGGGCAGACAGCACCTCCTGGTACTGCCCCTCCACCCTCCTCTCCTCCAACAGCCTCCTCTCGCATTCATTCTCCAGCAGTGGTAATGTTGCATTGGCCCATGTCTCATCATCCTTCAGCTGCAGGTCACTAACACACATGGCCACAACACGGCCAACTAAAGCCCGCCCTAGTAGGCGTCCGCATGCTATCGTTATGCTGGAGTTAGCAACTGCTCGCTGGCAGTGGGCCCTGGCTTGCCGATGGGTTAATCCAGAAGGAGTGGGCCATGTTGGAGGAGAGAATGCGTCAGGGAGTCCCACTGGTTCATGGTCCTCTGGGAAGAAGTAGGTAAAGCCCTCTAAGTCAGACTGGCTGAGGCTCTGGTGTGCTGGGTGGGAGATGTACTGGTAGGACTGTCGTCTGGCCCTGGCCTTCTGCCGGTGGTCTTTGGTTGATGCTCCACTCCTGGGGGCTCTTCCACGTGGCTGTGTTGTGGCGGGGCTTCCATCCTTGTGCCCGTCAGAGAGTCCTGGTGTTTCTTGGCCTCTGAACAGTTCCACTGATTTAATATATTCAGCTGTAACATCCAATGTGGGGATGATGCTACGGAGTCTTATATTACTATACTGAGAGCAGGTGGAGTCAGAGGAGGAGAGGGGCTGAGAGCGGGTCCTGGGGGTTGAGAGGAGGGGTTCTGACTGACAGCTACAGTATTTGCGGGAGGCTGGAGCGCTCTGATAGGACGGAATTGTGTCAAACAGACTGGTACCTGGGGAAAGCCTGGCATGGGAGAAAACAGCACTGCCATGAAAACAATGACAAGAATGACCTAAGGCTCTAACTATACATTAGTAGTACATTATGTCCATCTGCATAAAACAATCAGGAGAATCCTTAAAGAACTGTTGAAACTCTCTCTTCTTTACACATCGGTAACTAAAAATAGTATACTTTCAGTAGATAGACATTTGCATGTACAAAATGTGTAATGACCAATTATTATATATAGTATAATGAAATGAATGTGGTACATCGGAATATCCCTCTGAAGACTTCAATAATCTCTGACTACTATAGATATCCACCATAGAGTAATTCTAACCTCCATTCAGCAAGGAAACCATGTACATCCTCCAACGTGTTGCCCCCCGCTGAGTGGAAGTCATTGTCCGACTGTCCATCATATGTCCCACAAAGCCCTTCAGTGTGGTCCCAGTCTGAACTGGAAGCTCGCAATGTCAGACTCATCCCCCAGTCAGACACATCAGCTCGTATGAACGCTCCAGACGAGAAGGTCACCTGCAGCAAATCATAATTTTGTTGCAAATACTTTTCCAGCTGAAAGTAGAATTTTGATCATTTAATACAATTTCGCTTTGTGTTTTTGTCTATCCATTTTTGATAATCCCTTATATTTGGAGGTTCAAAATGCAACGTTGTTTAAGTTCAATGGTAAATTACTTAGTTTATGCTATGAATAGCGCTAAATAAACTAATGACTAGGTGGTTGTATCTCTGCACGTTGTGGATGTACTGTATTGTCAGACTCACAGTGACTTTACGTCCCCGGTAAGACTCAGTGATTCGAATGCCGCTCTTGCCCAAGTCTCTGTTCTTGATGGACAGGTGGGGTTTTGTCTCACCCATTTCCCCGTTGCACATGTCAAAGGAAATGACATCACCCCCATCCCTCGCCACAAAGCCACACACACAGGAGGCGGCATGCACCACACTGCCACACTCCCACTGCCGGACGTGGACCTCAAAAGGCCACACATTGCTCTTGTACAGAACAAAAGTGCCTATTTGGTAGTTATCATAGTGTCTGGAATAAGCAAAAAACAATGTGAATTATTTGGTTTATACTGTACTGTATGTATGCAATCATATAATGCCTTTCAGCATATTGCCGTAAAAAGGAATACCCTACAGTGCTCAACTGGAGATTTTAGTACCTGCCATCAAATGTGATGAGGTGAGGGTCAGTGAAAGCGTAGCAATACACAGATGGTACATCCTTCACTACTATCTGAATACAAGGCAAAAAAAGAAGAAAAAAAACACAATTGGTGCTCAGATTTAAATTCTGAAAGTGGTATGCCTTTTTTTATACGGTATATACTTTATTAGTCAGAAATGTAAACTGCACATGCATTGCAGCTAAAATTACAAGTATGTCTATGACCTTTTAACCCAGGGCTGACAACTGTGTTAGCCTTGGAAAATACTCGTTTCACACTTCGAAACCCTGCTTTGGAGCAGGGTTTTTATATTTTATTTAACCTTAAACCTTTATTTAACCAGTAAAAACACATTGAGACTGCGTCTCTTTTACAAGTGGGAACTGGCCCTAAGACAGAGGGTGAAATGAGGTCCAATCAAAGACGTCTGTATATTCCAGTTGAACGTATAGAAGTTAAAGATAAATTGAAGTGTGAATCTTTAACGCAGGGCTTACTCTAAGCTGTGGGTTAATACATATGATATGAGTGTTAAACAAGGTTAGGTTAGCCTTGGATTGGGCATTGACTAGCCTTAGATTAGCCCAAGGAGGAGGTAAAAAGGGGAAACAATATACAAGGGGAAAGGGGGTAGGGGGGACTCAGGTTTTACAAGGGACAGGTTTGAATTGCAGCCGTCCGTAGGTGCCCTTTGAGAGCGGTTTTGAAGGAGTCTAGGGATTCACATGTCTTAATAGCTGTTGGTGGGGTGTTCCACATGGGTATCTTGGTAGTGTAGCGAATCTTGTGGACCAGACCCATTGCAATATGTTGTACTCTGTAGTCAACTCTAAGCCATTCCAGCCTGTCAAAATGGGCAGGTGTGAGGTGGGTTCGGAGAGTGAGGCCAAGTAGTAGCCTGACCAATCTAGGCTAAGTGTGAAAAGCTTAGATGGAGAAATAGACGGAGATGCCATTACACAGGAGGTTAACAAGAAAAATAAGTAATTAAAAATAACTGCCCGTACCTGAACAGGCTCTGGTGAGTATCCATTCCAGAGGAAGTTGTCTGTGACAATAGGTTTGACAGAGATCTGGGTGCTCCTGTCTCCATGCTTCACAAAGTCAACGACAGGGCTGAAGTGGATCAGAGCTGTACTGCACACCCCATTCCTACAGGGGGCGCTTGCCAAGTCCACCCCACAAGACGACAAAAACAGATCTGGACCCAGCCTCCCTTCACTTACTGTATAGAGGAGCAAACATCCAACACTTACACATTGTATTTGTCAATGAGGATACATGTAAAGGACAACGGGACCTGTCATAGTCCACAAGGAAGCATATTAACAGTACATACATCATATACATTTTAATTATGCATGCTCCATCAATAGGCTAGTCAATGTATATGTGTGAGCTCACTTTAGAGTGCTTTGATGATATATGAAATAAATAAAAATAAATGCTTGCCCAATAACGAAAAGCAGTGTACTCAAATTGCAGTATTCAGTATTATAGTTACATATGACAAATCTACCTTGACTGCTTGTGCTGAGCTGTAAAGTGAGGGTGCACTGCTCTGTAGAGGTGGAGCTATCTCCCAGACAGGGGATAGCAACGGTGCTCTCCACAACCAGCTCATACTGCCTGCCGTCCTCAGACACTGTGCTCACCATGGGCCTTAACTGAAACACATAGTTACTGTCAACAGGTACAGTATGTGATAGCTATGCTACAATGTGCCGTGTCCTATTATAAACATCATATAAATCATATAGCTCGGTCAGGACAATAAATCCTGTCATTCTTCAACATACGTATGTACAGTAAGATTTCAAAAGCTTTGAGAAACCTATATTTACATGCACCCACTCACACACACACAAACTCAAGCACAGTCTACACACACACCACACATACGCACACACGTACACAAGCACGCACGCACACGTGCACACGCACACACACACAGCCACACAGCCACACACACGCACAC
>OOFJ01049345.1:0-11286 GCA_900323375.1 Benthosema glaciale
CTGTAGGCTGGGTTCCATCCAGCCTTTGCGAATCATACTAAGCGTATGTTTGTTATGTCGAATAAATGAAAGCGTTTCGTCTGTCGTTTCCATCAAGCGAATAACTTGTGATTATTGCTCTATACAGCCTGGTCGATACAGCGCTATCATTAGGGTGACCAGATGTCCCCCTTTGCGTGGGACAGTCCCTCATTTCCAAGACCTTTCAGGCGTCCCACATATTGAGACCCTGTCCCACCAGGCAGGCATGCCTCATGCCTGCATGTCGTATCAAAAATAGCCGATCTACAAGCTCAATATGCGTCGCATTTGAATTGAAATGAAGTTTCCCCACACACGCAATACTTCTGTCCCTCAAATGAACCGTTTGGATCTGGTCACCCTAGCTATCATTCGAGTTAGTTGTCCGCTGTGTGTTTCCACACACCAGCTTCGCATTAGCTGTTTCGGTTCGCTCCCGAAATCCACCCCCTTCGAGCGAACAAACATTTTTCGAATCACGGCGACTTATTCGCATTTCCGAGGTGTTTCCATTCAACATTCAATTCGCAAGAGGCGTTTTTCGCAAAAACTGGGCTGGATGGAAACATAGCTACAGTCATTATGTTAAACTGGTTCTTAAAGTGGGGTGGGGAGGGTCCCCAGGGAAATTAATTGCATCAACATCAAACCAATTTGACCTCTACATACATTGCCAGACTATTATAATTACTGCGATTATCAGAAATATTTGGAATCAGGCGACTATTATGGAATAATTGTGGTGGGCCTGTTGTTGTCTTTCAGACCTCATTCCTGTGGGAACCTTGCTACAGCCTGAGATATGTGGAGATGGAAGTCATCTGTTGGTAAGAGAGCTTGACTCATCAATATGTCAGTAGGCGGATGGCAAGACAGGCCTCGTCCATGGAAAATTGTAGACTTAATTTTTACACCATTATAATCTCCTTAATTACCGATCTACAAACTCACACTTGTGAGCTTATAGATCAACTATTTTTATTTGATTACATTGCGGGTAACCAGGGCTTACAGATGGATATCTTTTTCAGTTTTTTTTGTTTCTTTGCCTTTTTTTGTATAAGATTGTGACAACCTTTTTCTTCTGTTCTCTAGATGAAGGAGGGTGATGAGCCAACTCCGATCGATGGTCAAGGTGAAGAACATAATTATTTTAAATTCAGTTTTATTTAAAGTGTCAAATCACAAGTTGTCTCAAGACTGTTTACATATAGAGGCCCAACAGTCCCACTTTTTATATAATGTTTATTTAACCAGGAAGTCACATTGAGGTTAGCCACTTAAACCTGATTACAGTTGACCGGGGTGCCCCAGGGGTCTATCCATGACCCCCTCATTTTCTCCCGCTATGCCAGATTATTTTGAAAATAGTCAATCTACGCTCACAATGCATATAATAGCAAGCTTGTGGATCAGCTGTTTTTTTTTTTTACCTGTTCTCTGGCTGATTACATTTGACAATTTCTGCATTTAGCATACACTCTTATCTAGAGTGATATACTGTAGATGTAGATGGGTATCAGGTAAATAATTACCCAAGTGTCTGTCTAAATAACTTTGTTCAAGAAGAAACATAAGAACAAGAGACCAAGAGATGTCATTTGCCGTTCTAATTATAAACAATGGCTACTTTTAAACGGCACACCAATTGTAGCACTTTCATATTGAATTAATCAATCCTGATGAATTGTTTTTAAAACCATGTCTTAACATGTACGTATCTCCCTTTGTTTCCCTCTTACCTTACCATTGAAGAACCACCCACAGATGAGACATTTTCAAACCGAGGACCGACTGCCCTTCAACAGGAGCATGGTGAAGTGGACGATGACTCGAGTTGTGAAATGGCAGCTCAGAGCCAGCTTTCAGCAGTCATCACACCTCCACCTGATTTGGAGGAGATGGTGCAACACTCTAACATTACACAGCAGATACCGGTAACATCAGCATCCTCTGAAACGGCGGAAGATGTCTCAATACTGGATCAAGACGATTCGCTGATGGCTGGATGGCAGCAGTCAGGGGTTCAACATCCAACATGCAGTGAAAAGGAGCAACTTGGTGAGATCTCGGTAAAGGAACAACATGACATTGCTTTGAAACCGTCGAAGACAAACGCCTCTCTGTCGGAGGGAGCTGCCCCTGCAGAGGAGAATCCTCCTCCTGCTGCTACAGAAATGCAAAGACGGCAACCAAAGAATGCACAAGGGGTTCATAGTTCCCCTTCAGTTCCAAAGAGGTCTGCCATGCTAGCAGTTCAAACCAAGAAAGCACAAATTACTTTGCCTGAGGCAGCAACAGAAAACCAGTTACCGGCAGTTACCTCACACTGTGCATCCACACAAACTTGTTCTAGTTTGAAAAAGACTATTTCATCCATCCTCGTGGAACCCAAAGTGCCACCAAGTGAAATACCTGTTTCTCAACAGAAAGGGCCTGCAGTGGTTAGATTGACTAGATTGACTGATTTGGAGATTCCAGTTTGTAAAGAAGAAATTGAACCAATTCCTTTGACACCAGCTGTTGTCCAGGATTCAGAAGCAGAAGACATCAAACCTATTTTATCACCAATCAAATTTCCTAGCAGAACTAAGAAAGGTAGATTAGTTAGAGATGGTAGGACCCCTAGAAAGATGTGTCATGAATCATCTTCTAGCACTTGCGCTAACAAAACCTCTGGTGAATCCATTCCTGTGGGTCGTGATAAAACCTCTTCTGTCACAGCTAATAGGTCTAGAAGTGGAAGTAAAATTGTTACTAGCCATAAGAAGCTAGGATTCACTAAAGATGAACCAACTCAGGTTCATGCTAAAAGACTCAGATTAAGTCACAATGTTGTCAGCCCCAAAATGTGTAGATTGGCTAATGTCAAGCTACCCAAAGAAGCCTGTGGTCAGAAGTTGACAAAGGAAGTCAATGCTGTCAAGTTCCAACCAACCAATCCTAACAAGTTGGCCAACGCACACCCCACAACTCCAAAACTACCTTCCAGTAACACCAGGCGACCTTTGACTAAGTCATTGGCCTCTACCCCAAAGAATTGGACTCAGATCCCAACAGCCAAATCTAACCTTTCCTCCCCTCAAACCGTAACCATTCCTCACAACACCGGTGTGGCATCCATACCAGAGCGAGCACCACCAATCGTATCGCCGCTACAGCCATTAGCGGTCATCGGTAGGCGGCTGCTGCGCCACCAGTGTGGTGTGTGTGGTCGTGTTTTTAGCAGCACAGCTTCCTTGGAGACGCACGTCGGCCAACACCCGGTCGACCATCCTTTCACCTGCTCACTCTGCGGGAAAACATTCACAGATAACAGGAGCCTCCGTCGGCACGTACATGTGCACCGCAACGGCGGTGCACACGTCTGCAAGGAATGTGGCAAGGGCTTTGCCTTCGGCTTTTCGCTCAACAGACACTTCAAAATGGTGCACGTGAGAGTGAAGCCCTTTGCCTGTCAATTCTGCAATAAAGACTTTTTCTCAAAAGTAGAGGTGGAATCCCACTTAAGAGTCCACACGGGGGAGAAACCATTCGAATGCAACCTTTGTGAGAAGAGATACGCCAGGAGAATGGACCTCAATGTGCACCTGAGGTGGCACAACGGGGAGAAGAGGTACTGGTGCCCTTACTGTGAGAGAGGCTTTCTTGATTCTAACAATTTAAAGAGGCACACATACACACACACGGGAGAGAAGCCACACCAATGCCCCCACTGCCTCAAGAGATTCACACAGTCTGCTAACCTCAAGAAACACCTGAAAAATGTACACAAACTCAAACCCTGAGTTATATACCGGTACTCAGTTGTGCTGCGTCGGTGTCGCACACCTTAAATAGCTGATCTACAAGCTCGCAGCATGGCAGATGGCACAGTGTAAGCTTGTATTCAGCCATTTTCGTTGGGGGCACGCGTTAGTCCCACATCCCATTAGTCTGACTACGTGGCCGGTTAAGATTGACCCGTGGCTTCTGCGTGCGCAAGAGTTTGGGGATAGGGTTAGTATGGGGCTCTATGGTCGGAATATTAGTAGTTGGATTTGTGGGTGTCTGTTTATTGGGACGTCGGACTAACGCTATCATTTTCGGTGTGTGGCTCCAACTAATCATAAATGTTCCACACACGTATTGTATGTTTGCTAATCAGAACGATAGACTAATTGTCACATTAGCACATTAGTTAAAAGTAACTAAAACATGTTATGTATGTTGTTTATTAGCTTGGCCGATGTCAGTATGGACCTTGTCTGTTAAATATAAATATAAAGAATATACTCTAAATGTCTTACCTTCAACATGGGTTTGCACATTGACTGAGATCTACTATGTTATGTATGTACTGTCACGTTGAGAAATTGGTTCCTATTGAGCATATATTGAAATGATGCAATTTTTTTCTTTAGATGTTAAATTTACTTACATAAGTGCCTTCCAAGGAGTGCCGTGATCCGTTTTAATTGGATATGGTCATAGAAGTTCTGTAAAAATATAAGCGCTTGGTATGCATTCCTGGCTGGAGAAAAAGAAAACCCTCAAACTTGTAAATAAGTTTAATATTTTATCTCCATATATTGATTTAAACTTCAATTATCTTTGTCATCGTACAGTGTCACACAAGTAGCAAAAATAGCCTATCCACAAGCTCCGAACGTGATAAACAAGCTTGTAGATTTGCTACGTGTTGATTTATATTTTTTTTAAGTGAAAGTGATAAGTGTCCCTGAGTTCAACCAATCAAAAGTAGTGACACATCACAAGAACTTGTGACTAATAACTATAATTCGATCCATTGAAACACACATTATTTTCCTTTTTTGAAAAGGAACGTTGGACCTACGTACAAGGTTTACACCCAATAGTGACGATTTGCATCTTTTACTCTGTGGACTATATATATATCTTTTACTCTAGACTATATATATATATATATATATATATATATATATTTTTTTTTTTACTCTGTGGACTACTACATGTGGAATAAAAAGTCGAAGTCTTGTCAGAAAAAGATTGTGTCAGTGTGAAATCTGTTGCCTGTTGGTTTGGGCGGTATAAATGTATTGCGGCTAATAATTATGTACACCAGGGGTTTTCAACAGGTGGTCTGTGAAGGTATTCCATGTGATCCCTGACCATACATTTAGTATTGTGGCAAACTAAGAAAAGTGCAGATTTTGTATTTTCTTCCACTGAACGGCACACTAAAGCTTTGTGCAATGTTCCATGGAAGCACATCAATGTTGACTTACTGAGAAGTCTTAACTAGGTTAAGAAATTCCACAGAAAAGTGAGTAAGAATCTCCAGAAAGCTTGCCTGATTGAGTCATCATTCTTTGGAAATGAATGTGCCCATATAATGTCATGTCTGCTCTGTCAGTACTGTATAGCACTTAACCTGAGTTTTAATGGAAGGTTGAATAAAGTAACAGAATGGAATATGGAGTAACCGTGGTGGTCCCCACATTTATACTCAGTCAGGGTGGTGGTCCCCAGGTTGATTCTTAGCCAGGGTGGTGGTCCCTAGTTCAATCAGTTGAAAGCCCCTGATGTACACGGTTCATTTGAATTTAGGTATGTATTTTCAATACAGTAATAACGACACTAATCTTTTAAACCGATTTGGAGATGCTGTAGTGTATTGAGACAATGTATTGGGAACTTGGCCTACAGAAGAATTATTTAGAGGTAGAAAATAAAGAATAGGCTCATCATTTCTTCTCTATAGGTGTCCTAGCTCAGTGATTCTCAAACCTTTTCATGTCGAGGACCCCCAAACTAATATAAATTTGGCCAGACTCCCAGCATAATTCATGATTTGAAGCTACTGTCATTAGTTAACCATGTTTCATGGCTATACGTGGTTTGTTAATAGATCTACTTTTATTGGTAAATTCTATGCCCACAAATCCACTCTGTCTGGAGCTCTCCGGCCCTAGTGGTCCCTCATTTTTCTCAATGCTATGCCCACGATAAGTGCTCATAGCCTAGGCATGAGTCATAAGTATAATATTTGCTGTGAGCCTGCTCAGATGGCTCCCATTTGGGTGGTGGTGTATGAACTCGTCAAAGGCTTGACAGAGCCGACAGCTGTCCCTATACATGATGAGGAATATTCTGTAAAAACACTTGTAGCCAGTGTTGTAGTGGTACTTTTAGAAGTGGGGGGACGCCCCATGAGATACGTTATGCGCAACGTGCAAAAACACGCACTATAAAACATGCAGACGTGTATAGCCTATTTAGAAACAGGGTTTACAATGCTTAATCGTATCCAAAAAAGTAAATGAGAAGGCAAACAAATATTTTTTTTCCCCAAAATAATTGTAGGTGTGAGAGAAGTGGGGGGATGGCGCTCCCCCGCGTTCCCCCTCCACTACACCCCTGCTTGTAGCGTTGCAATAAACGAGGCTATCTTCCACTAAGGTGCACTCAGTCCATCCATAGAGTTATTTATAGATGCAATCACTTTGTTATCGGTTGTTCATGAAACGGGCGACACCTGGTGGTCTTATCTGGCACTTGCAGTTTACAGAAAGAAACAAAGTCCGGTGTAACCGCATCCACCCATAGTATTAGAGCTATTGGTGTCAAATCTGTCAATAGTTTGAGTGACTCAAATGTGTGTCCCAATAGAATCCGGTCTCCTCCTGACTTCCCGTTCTACCCTTAGAACCCGTGTTGCCGTGTCTGTTCATTATAAGAGACCTTGGCCATGTTTTCTTTCCACCATTGGAGCAAACTTATTTACACGCACCTCGACAGTGGGTGCAGGGCCAATAAGGCAATCATTGGACGAGGTAGGGCCCGCACACCATTGTTTGGTAAAGGATAACTTTTATTATGGACAACGTTTCGATCAACAAATGATCTTCATCAGGTCAATGACCTGATGATGGTGTGCGGGCCCTACCTCGTCCAATTCTTTCCACCATTGCTTGCTTCTCTCGTGAGATGATGATCTGGCAACACTGGACTGGAACATGAGAGACAGGAAAACAACATTAAACTGCGATTGTTCCAGCTCTGTTTTAACCTTAGAGTATATTTTAACGCCTAGAAAAAGCAACAACAAAACTACCATAAAGAAAATAAAAATCTAAATGAAGATGCTGGCTAACGTTAGCTTTTAGCTAGAGCTATAGATTACTCAACAACAGCGCACGTTTACAGTAAGTATGCTGCTGTATCTGCAATGTTTACATTCACAGCAAACATTATTATTATTATTATTATTATTATTATTATTATTATAGGAGAAGCAGATATCATGTATCTCCATATTTCAATGTATTTTCTAAAAATGAAATAGTCATTTAGCTGTTTTGGGAAATATCCTTTAGCTTTATCCAGTGTGTTGAATTCATAAATATTGAGCCAAAGAAGTATTAACAAGAGGATTGTGATTAAATAATAACTGCATTGGACCCATTGGAACACCGATTATTATGTGTGAAGTTTTGTGGAAATGTTTAGAAAACCTGACGGAAACAAAAAGTAAGGGATGGACATTCACTTGTGAGTTGTTGACCCACAATGGGTCCCGACCCACTGCTTGGGAACCAGTGGTTTAGACGGATAGGTTCATTGTTTACTTAATTGGTTTCAAACATACAGCTATTTAGCTAGATATGGCATGTTGTTTGGACAGATTAATTGTTTACCCGATGTTCTATAACAGGGGGTTTCAACAGATTTTGACCCAGGGACCACCATCCTGACTAAAAGCAACCTGGGGACCACCACTATTGTGTGTGGGGTGGGTCGATCATAGACCCACCCCACACAGTGTTTGGGAGGTTCATTCATACAACATTCCTGATCATCAACATTGATAACAATATCAATTCGTAGACTTAATGTCAATTAAGTACGGGTCCATTTGGTTTCATTATACGCTCTCAAGACTTGAAGATCTATAAGGGTCTATTTGGTTAACAACTGTCCATAATTTAGCTGGGGATCGCCTGGAAGTTGGAACCCTCTCAAGGACAACTGGTGGTCCCCGGACCACCGGTTGAATACCACTGTTCTATAATGGACAATTAGTATTCTGACAAGTTCAGAACGTATCGCCATGAGCTTACAGTCAGTAGATTGGCCATTTTCCACTATTTTTGTACGCCACCATTGTACAACAAAGTATAACATGGGGTCAAGCGATTAAAGCCCACAAATTATTTTTTTGTGTCAATTTGTTGATTAAATAGAAATTACAACATTATAAGTGGGTTATTGGTGTATTTTGAGTTATTTGCCACTTTGTCACTATTTGTCACTATTTAATTGTCCCACTAATAATTGCGATAATTTTAACATTGGAACATAATGAATAAAAAAATACATTTCTGTTTGCCTTTTAGGCTTCATAAACATGTCAAATAATATATATTAAAAAAAAGAGAAAAGACTGGTAAAACAAATGTGTGTTGTAAGCTTGTAGATCAGCTATTTCTGCTTTTAATGTATGAAAATCTTTCAACATGGAAGCGATTAAAATACGGTAATCAAATAATTGTGATTTGACAATAATGCAATCATTGTGACTTGTGTTCCAGGTGGTGAAGAACATGGAGGAGGACGAGAAACAGGTGGTGAAGAACATGGAGGAGGACGAGAAACAGGTGGTGAAGAACATGGAGGAGGACGAGAAACAGACACACGGCCATGACGGAGACGCCGGCTTCAGGTTGGATTGGGACCAATGTCCTTCTGTCTCTGACGCTTCTTTTCAGAACGCACCGCAGCTTGGGCTAAATATACCGTATATATAGACAATTCCGTCAACACATAAAATCTAGGACTAATGGAGACGAGATCCAGTAGAACTTAAGGCTCATACAGACTCCAGTTTAGGTGATAGCTAATTCACTGCGGTGTCGTTTTTTATCACTTCACCCTGGAGTATATATGAAACACTCAGGATGAAGTGATAAAAAACTACACCACAGTGAATTAGCTATCACCTAAACTGGAGTATGCAGGAGCCTTAAGACAAGTGATTATTATGGCTTGGCTGCGAGTGGGTGTCATCGTGCCAAAAATAGGCACGCTAGAGGCCATGTTATGCCACCATTGGCCTGCCAAAATACACTTGGTTGACTAAATTAACTGTATACTTAGTTGACTACATCAACGTTTTCTGTAAAAATGGACTCTGCTTAAGACTCCACTTGTTATGTGTGATGCAGTTGCATAATGTGGGTCTATACTGTGAAATAACCATTGCTGTAGTGTTAGGAGCTTTTGTCTCGCATAATAAGAACATACGATACGCTGCTTTACAAATCAATGCTAGCAATGTGGAAGCTGGATTAGTTTACCCAACACATGCTATTACTACTAATACCCTTAGGAAACTGTGTGTGTGCGTGTGCGTGCGTGTGTAGGTGTCAGGCGGTACCGGCAGCATTTTCTTCTTACACATTATTGTTTTCAGGCAGAAACCTTGTATCTCAATATTTCAGATCATACAAGGTCCTAAATGTCTTTTATCGACATATCGTTGAGCAACTCCCCAGCTGCGTTAGTCGGTTTCTATTGCTTCATTTATTTATTTTTAGCAAACAAAGTAGACTTGGCGACGGATTAAAACATTCCTCTCAGAGGCCCACCCAAAAAGCCACTTTTCCTTCTGATGTCACTCACTGCTTGGATTCTATGGAATTTGAAGCCGGCCAAAAAAAATCAAATGCCTGTTTTCTTTTTGTCCTTCATCTACTCCGGCTCTATTTCTGGATAAATGTATTTGGACTAACAAATCAAACGGATGCTGCTGATCATATTCTGGACCTGCTAGTGGAAGACTTGAAGGACCGTTGAGGAGGCGAATCCATCTTCAGTTTACTGTAAGACAGAGCAGAGTAGACGGCTTCTTCAGGAGTCAGACTGACAGAGAAAGAGCTGCATCCCGAAACAACAGGTCTGTGTTTTTGTAGACCGCTGCTGCTGCTGCTGTGGATGTTTATTGAATAAATTCTCCTTAAAGTCTCTCCAGAGAGAGCTGTGGCTGTTCCTTTCATTGAGTATTACTGTCAAGAACAAGAATCTGTACCCCAGTTCAAACCTCAAGAACCTTTGAGAAGAGTTGATTGCGTCGTTCTTCTTGAAGTGAGTTACACAATAGGAATTAGCCGTTTTTCACTATTAGCCGTGATTTCAAAACGTTACAATTGTTTAATTCTTGAAAAGCTCTGTATAATTGTGATTTTTAAATTAATGATTTTATAAATAATTCTGTCCAAAATAAATTTAGAGCTGAAAATATGTATTTTGTAATACAGTTAAAGAGGTGTGTAGCTTTGGTAGGTACCAATGTAGCTTTATGACTTTTTTTTTTATGACAATTGTGACATTTTACGTGAAGATTGTATGAAAATGTAACCCATTCACTGCAATTGGGTGTCATTATGGCTTAGTATTCCGACGGCGCACTGGTCCGACTCGCACATTATTAACCCTAGCCTTAACCCTAACCACATGCAAAGCCACGTAGTCGGAGTAATGGGATGTCAGAGTTATGGGCACCCCCCCCCGCCATTGTCGTGTATATTCGTCATTCCCAGGGCCGTGACGACAGAGACGCATGACGTTGGTCATTTGGTGTTTTCAGAGTTTGCGATAGAGGGCGCTCTTCCGCGACCTGTGAGTGATCCTAGAACTTCCAAAGAAGGGTACACCTACACCCTGCTAATAACTAAAGAATGGAACATTGGGATGACACACTCACCCCCAATTAACCTAGCAACTCTTTCCTTTCTTTTTGAGATATTTAGTGTTTACATCATCATAGAGCAAAAATATTATGTGGCTCTTAGTAGTATTAGTAAAAAACACTCAAAATCACTGGCAGTGTAGTCAGACTGTTCTAGAGAAACCCAAATGAGTTGACGTGAAAATGTTCATGATAATTGCGATTATCGCTAAAGATTGCGCTTAGGCGATTAATGTAATAATTGTGACAGTCCCGGACATCTGCAGGCTAGCCGACCACGTCTGAATCCCCAGCATGGTGGAAGAGACGCGTCGCCCAAACCCAAATGAGTTGACATGAAAATGTTCACGATAATTGCGATTATCGCTAAAAGATTGCGCCTAGGCGATTAATGTAATAATTGTGACAGTCCCGGACATCTACAGGCTAGCCGACCACGTCGTCTTGAATCCCCAGCATGGTGGAAGAGACGCGCCGCCCGTTCGGGGCGCTGGATCGTTTTCGCTCCCAGAGCATGGAGAGCCTGCTGAGCGACGCCAGCTCGACGGGCAGCC
>OOFJ01049363.1:1835-12138 GCA_900323375.1 Benthosema glaciale
ACAGTGAAAATAAACTCCTCACTGTCATTCTTCTGCACAGATCGAACACAAACACACACACAAACACACACACACACACACACACACACACACACACACACACACACACACACACACACGCAGTGACTGATGGACGGTAATGGTGCTGAGGAAAGGAGGGACGGGATGATGGGGATGAGATTAGGTTGAAATGTCATTCATCAGTATTCCATACAGCCAGTGGTGATCCCACAGATTGTGTCAGGACAAACATTCTGAAACTTAACATTCAAATACGGGGGCAGCGGTGGCCTAAGGGATAGAGGAGTGCCCTTGTTGCCGAAGGTTTGCCGGTATGATTCCCTAGACGGGCAGGAGAAATCTGGGTCGTAAGTGATTGTAAGATGATCATCACTCACCCAACACTGCTGAAGTGCCCTTGAGCAAGGCACTGAACCCCCAACTGCTCCAGTGGAGCTGCTTGGCCAACAGTATAAGACTGTGGTTGTACTGGTCAGCTCCCATAGTCAGGTCCCAAATGGCAAAAAGGGTGATGTCTGATGGCATTTTTGAGGAAAGTTACTTAAAGTGTTGTTTCTATATGATTTTGATGTGCTGATTCCATTTCTGCCGTATGCAGGGTGATATGAGTCACAGTTTAGTCAGAAATTTAGTAATTGGCATAATTAATCATAAAATTGGAAATGGCTATAATTTTGATAAATAATTGTGCATAATGTGTTCTTTCCATAAGATTTTGATGTGCTGAATCCATTTCTGCTGTATGCCGAGTGATCGGAGTCACCGTTTAGTTAGAAAATTGAGTAAGACAGTAATGTGTACAGTGCAACTATGTGGCTAGGTGGCTGTTTGTGGAACTGGGATTGAGTTCTACAAATCCCCATGATATTTATAGAAATTCTATTTATGGAATGTGTTTTGGGTCACCACCAGCAGCCTGATGTATACTTTACTTTGCCCAGAATGTTTTGCTTAAAACATCACCATGATGCAGAAATGGATTCAGCACATCAAAATCATATAGAAACAACACATTAAGTAACTTTCCTCAAAAATGCCATCAGGGTCATTTTCTGAAGGGTTTTTTTGCCATTTCTGTGTGCATGGTGGTGCTGAAAATGAGCACTTGTGCTCAGCTACTACCATGGGTAAATAAAGGATTAAAAATATAAAATAAATAAATACATTACTGGCCAATAAAATTGGAACATAAGCGCTATCTTATACTTGAAATCCCACCATTTTGCAACCCATTTTTTCCACCCAGCGTCAATTATCTACTGTAATCCTGGGTGCGCGCAGCGCTACACTCCCTCTGCCAACCTGGGGAGGCCTGCCTGCCAACGCCCACCCACCTGCGTGGAGGAGCCCCCTGCTTCAGCTTTGCTGGGAGCCCCCCAGGTTGTTAAATCTGACACAGTGACACTAGGTAAGGTTGAAAGTGGTTAGTAGGGGACCACTAGTTCCACCTCAACGAGAGCTTTCCCCCCACCATTAAAACCTGTGCTAGTAACAAAGGTGTCAAAACAATTATTTTGCACATATCCTCTCGTATCACTTGTATACTGTATATCGTCTGTCTGTAGGAAACATACAGTATCCGTATGTCCAAAACTGTTACTTTTCAGGATTCAAATTCAATTACAAATTGACTTGTAGATCTGTTTTTGATACTTTTCTGTGACACTGTAGTGTCACAACTTAAGTAGGGTGTTAATTTAGGAAAAAATAAAAATGTTAGAATATGGAGATAAGGTTTCTTCCTAACATTGATATAGTGTAGGCCAGGGTGCAGTGCTACCGTGTTTGTCTGGGTCCACTGGGCCATGCAGGCTGCATACCAAACGACTTCCCATTACAGATATGTCATCTGCCTCCTATGCTACGTTTTCCTCTCAGTCAGGACGGCTTGTCATTCTACATCTGGTCACATGAAACCACAATGACAGCTTCCTGTAAGTAAAATTGCACGTTACAGTCTGGGCCTATTATTTATAGACACCGAATGACCTTAAAGTCTGTCCTGTGACATCAGGCGAAATGGCAAGTGATAAGAGCTCAGAAAGATGGTTTCTGTGACCATGCAGCTTCAGCAGAGCTGTCTGACTGCCATCAAGTGGCTCCTAACAGTATTGTCACTCGGTGGTGGTTACTTCAGATAGAACACTGGTTGTTATAGGGGGACCCCCTAAAATGATATGCATTTGGCCACAGAACGTCCCGTCTGACAATGTTTTGTGCCAGCCTGCCAGGGCTTAAGATCGTTTCGAAAATAGATGTAAAAGCTTTTTTCAAGTTATAAATCCTATGTTTTCTAAAAATATATATGTTGCTATATAAACCTATACATTATCTAAAATGACACCAATGCTTTCCTGGTTTTAATGGGTTAACGCTTGAGCAAAACTGACAAATCTGCTCTTATGGGAGTCACTCACTGGAATCTTTTCACATGAGTCCACACAGCCAACTGCATAATAGAATACATGTGGGGGTCCTTCACATAAAAATATTATAACCACTGACCTAGAACTGGCTAATCAGAAAAATGTATTTGGTACCTTTTTAAAGCTTTATTTAAGTAGATCAAAAGTACTCGATAAGAAAAGAAAAAGGGGGTACATTACAGTAGAGTTCAACTGAAATTGATACAATTAAAACTGAGGTTGGGTGGGGGGGAGGAGAGGTAGTCAACTCTACACCGTGATAAGCAAACGGTAACTAATGGTCTCACAAAACAAGATGGCTTGAAGAGTTACATGGAAAGATATGGATGTTGAGATGGACTAAAACTGTTCAATAAATACTTATAAAACCAACTTAAGTGTTCACATGTACTTGCAGAGACAATGCCTACGGTATCCTCCTCAGAATTAAAAAAAATAAGAAAACAAACGAATGACACCCCAATTACCCAAACTCGACAAGAAAACAAGCATTTTCAGCCTTTCTTCTTTTTTTACCCCTACAATAGATGGCTGTTTCAAAACTCGTATGCAAATAAAAAAACAAACCAATTCATTATGTCACAATGCTTAATGAAAGAAACTCAACAGTAGAGGAAACTGTACAGTTTATCAATGTCCGAACAAGCAACAGAGGGACCCAAAACATAACTGCCAGGTTTAACAGTAATTGGTGGTTTACAGCCACCTAGTGGCTAAAATGAGCGCAGCAAAAGGACCATTTCAACTTTGTGATGCTATCTGGAGGAAGGCATGGTAGAACACATCCGTTCTAGGCACGGGCAGGCAGCCTTAGCCTACACAACACTGTTGGCTTAAAATGAGAGCTGAATGGACTAGTCTCCATTATCAACTAGGCGCGACTGATAACAAAATCCCTGCTCAGCTCTGGGAACACATTCCTTAGTCAGGGTGGTGAGTGATGATGGTAATTAAAGGAGTAATTCCACACCCCATGAAGGCTTGAATTTATGGAGATTGCAAGAATACAAAAATATCTCTGTGAATACAAGGCTTCACGGGAGTGTGTGTGGAATTGCTAGAAAATATGTTTTTTTTTTTGGTGAACAACTCTTAAAGGGAAATAGTCTGTGGAGGACTATAAAGAGTAGAACACTCCGACAGTCCAATTCCAGTTAGGAAGTTGTAAAAAGGGCTCTCAGTCACTGTCAAACTTAATTGAATTGACTGTTTGTGAGATAGCGCCTCCCCGGTAGCTTCCTCGCTTCTTCTTCGTCTTTTCGTGGCGGAACGACTTGCCCTTGGTGAACTTGAGTGCGTCGTTGGCTTTCGAACCCCAGTCACCGGTGGCTCCACGCTGGAAGAAATAAGCACAGCGTTGCTATGGATGGAAATGTCCATACTTAAACATTCACTTCTACTTATTTTGACATTTTGACAGTGAACTACCAGAACAGGGATTTGGGCGGCTGCTCTCTAGTAGGGGACTGGAAGAGGAAAAGGGCTCACCTTGGCTTCAAATGAGTTGTCTGCGAGACGCCGGTCCACATCCACATCCTCCTCCCTTATTCTACGGAATGGTACATTAGTCTGTGTGGCAAATAGATAAGACATTATTAGACAACATCCACAAGCATCGTGTAAAGGTTGTGTGAAACCTTCTCCAGAAGGCCAGCAAATTACTGAACCTTATTTTTTTTGTTACAACACTTTCTTAATGGTTCGAGAAGATCTTACCCTCGTTGGATTGGCTTTTGGAAACGTTTGTGGCGTGGTGGGCTTGTTTTTCTTCCCCTTTGGTGTCGTCACTGCAACTTCATCCTCAAGCGAGTCTTCGTGGCCATTTGTACCTGTGCAATTCAAGAGGGTAAAGATCTGACATTTAGCAGTGAAATTGTATTTACTGGGCTTGACTGCATGCATGGATAGACGAGAGAGAGCGTGCTTAGAAAGGGCAATACAAATAGGGGAGAAACAAACGAGCATGACCTTTTAAATAATGGTCATTGTTTTGAGAGACTCCATGCACCGTCTCACTATAACCACATTGTATTTCCCGTGTAAATACCAACAACAGATTCAGTGTTCGTTTTAATAGTTTACCATTTGTTGTGGGGGTGGTGGGTGCTGTGGCAGCTTTAGGGCTCTCTTCCTCATCCGAGCTACTGTCACTAGACGATGACTCTGCCTTTTTAGCTGGGGTGGTCTTGGGTGTTGTGGCCGGGGCAGCGGGTTTCACAGGCTTCTTACTGGCCGCCTGCTCTTCCTCCTCGTCAGAGCTACTGTCGCTAGATGAGGACTCCGCCTTCTTGGCTGGGGTGGTCTTGGGTGTCGTGGCTGGAGTGGTCTTGGGAGTTGTGGCCGGGGCAGCGGGTTTCACAGGCTTCTTACTGGCCTCCTCTTCCTCGTCAGAACTGCTGTCACTAGACGACGACTCGGCCTTCTTGGCTGGGGTGGTCTTGGGTGTTGTGGCCGGGGCAGCGGGTTTCACAGGTGTCTTACTGGCCTCCTCTTCCTCGTCAGAACTGCTGTCACTAGATGAGGACTCGGCCTTCTTGGCTGGGGTGGTCTTGGGTGTTGCGGCCGCTGTCGTGGGTTTCACAGGCGTTTTACTGGCCTCCTCTTCCTCGTCGGAGCTACTGTCGCTAGACGACGACTCTGCCTTCTTGGCTGGGGTGGTCCTAGGAGTTGTGGCCGCTGTAGCCGGTTTTGCAGGTGTCTTACTGGCCTCCTCTTCCTCGTCAGAACTGCTGTCACTAGATGAGGACTCTGCCTTCTTGGCTGGGGTGGTCTTGGGTGTCGTGGCTGGGGTGGTCTTGGGAGTTGTGGCCGGGGCAGCGGGTTTCACAGGCTTCTTAGTGGCCTCCTCTTCCTCGTCAGAACTACTGTCGCTAGATGACGACTCTGCCTTCTTGGCTGCTGGGGTGGCAGCTTTAGGCGTGGCAGCCGTACCATTGCTGACTGCTGGCTTAGCAGGGGTGGTCTTAGCCACTGTGTCAGAATCGGAACTGTCTGAGTCAGAACTTTCTGTCTTCTTTGCTGGGGCAGGAGTTACCTTGACAGCTGCGGGCGTGGGCGCAGCCTTTTTGCCATCTTCTTCGTCACTTGAGCTGTCGTCACTGCTGGAGTCTGCAGGGGCGGTGGTGGTCTTGGCTGCTGGAGCCGGGCTCTTGGCTGTAGGCGTGCTGCTCTTGGCTGCTGCAGCAGGCTCATCCTCAGAGCTGTCACTATCAGAGCTGCTCTCTGCTGGAGGCTTAGCTGCAGGCTTGGAGGCCTGGGGAGCTGGTTTAGCTGCGGTCGGCTTGGCCTTGGCTGGTTCCTCCTCCTCCTCGGATGAAGAATCAGAGCTGCTCTCTGCTGCAGGTTTAGCTGCAGGTGCAGCAGGCTTGGAGGCCTGGGGCGCTGCTTTAGCTGCCGTTGCCTTGGCCGGTTCCTCCTCTTCATCCGAGGACGAATCAGAGCTGCTCTCTGCTGCACCTGCAGGCTTTGCCACAGGGGCAGCAGGAGTGGGGGCCTGTGCGGCTGGTTTAGATGCTGCTGGCTTGGCCTTGGCTGGCTCGTCCTCCTCTTCAGAGGACGAGTCAGAGCTGCTCTCTGCAGCAGCAGCAGGTGTAGCAGGCTTCGAGGCTGGTATAGGAGGTTTAGCGGCAGCCGGCTCTTCCTCATCTTCAGAGGAGGACTCGGAGCTGCTCTCTGCTTTCTTGGCTGGAGGTTTAGGGGTGGAGGCAGGTGTAGCAGGCTTGGAGGCAGGTTTAGGCGTGGCTGCAGGCTTGGTCTTGGGTGGGGCTTCGTCTTCAGAGGAGTCGTCCGATCCAGAGCTGCTCTCTGCTGCCTTAGCTGGGGGCTTGGGGGTAGAAGCAGCCGCTGGCGTTGACGTGGCAACAGGTTGAACTACAGTAACAGGTTTAACTACAGATTTCGCAGGGGCCTCGTCTTCAGAATCCGAGTCTGGAACAGATTTATGAAGAATAGAGAATACAAACGAGGTAAAGAGAAGTCCTGCACGAAGGTCGAAGGTAGGGATGTCCCGATACACTTTTTTTTTCTCGTTCCCAATCCCGATACCACAATTTCTGTGTTAGCCGATACAGAATACCGTTACAATACAGATACTTTTTTTAAAGATTTGTTTTTGGCTTTTTGCCTTTATTGATAGTAATTAGTGAAGCTTGACAGGAAAGTGGGAAGGATAGAAGGGGAGCAAGCAAGCAGCAAGGGTCGTCAGGAACGCGACTCGAACACGCGACGCGCTGTCAGGCCAAAGCCTATATGTGCCATGCGCCCGGACCACTTGGCCAGCGGGCGCCCCAGGGCCGATACTTTTCTGATACCGATACAGTATTGGGACATCTCTAGTATAGGGGCTCATAGGTGTTCCTCAGTTGTTGTTTTTTGCATGCATTACTCCCTCTTGCTGAAGTCAGAGAGGTGCTCCTCCTCAATGTCGGGTGAAAAGAAGCGACTGGCAACCCTATTGGAGTGGTTGTCTCCAATAGGGCCCTTGCCCTTCCCAAGGCCAACCATAGGGGTTGGCAGCAACAATACACATTATAACTGATGATGATATTATAACTGTTATGTCCTCATATTTTGCTCTCTCACCTGAACTTGAGGAACCAGCTTTTTTGGCTGGAGGTGTCTTGACTGGTGCAGCTTTGACTGCAGGCTTCTCTGGCACCTTCTTCTCGTCCTCAGAGCTAGAGTCTTCCGATGAGGAGGAGTCAGCAGCTGCAGCCTTGGATGGGATTACTGCTGCAGCTGGAGTGACCTTAGCTGGGGTTGCTGCGGCTGGAGTGACCTTAGCTGGGGTTGCTGCGGCTGGAGTTCCCTTAGTTGCAGGCTTCTTTTCCTCTTCATCCGAGCTTGAATCTGAAGAGAGGCACACACATCATTAGCTTGCTCACCTACCCCAGTTAGTGTTTGGAGAATGCATAATACATAATGTGCCTATGACTGGAGCTGAAACATTCCATCTTTACCTGAGCTGTCAGAACTGGACTCTTGCTTCTTTGCGGCGGTTTTGGTGGCGTCTGGTTTGGCTGGGGTGGTCTTCACAGGGGCAGGTTTAGCTAAAAGAATATAACAATCATCAGATAATCCTTACAAAAGGAGAAGAGACGGTGTTAATCAAAGGCGAACATGGCAATTCTTACCGGGAACTTTTTTCTCTGCCTCTTCGTCACTGCTGTCTGAAGAGTCACTTTCCTTGGCCTTGCTGACTGCTGGAGCAGTTGCCTGCTTCTGGTCTGGAGGTGGGACGGCACTATAAGCTCCTGTCATGAAAGCAGGGTAGCTCATCAGCACAGTGGTTCATATACAAGATCTACGCCGTATATTTAGAGTTATGAGCCACTTTAGTGGGGCCTGCGAATGGCAGTGCGCATGCGCAAAACACAAGGAGATCGTTGAAGGAAAGGCATAAAATGGTTTGATATCAATAAATAAAAAATACCTATACACATCCAGGCATGTGGTTTTGATTCTAAAGCTGTGTGTAACATAATTAGCCTGCTGTTAAACATCTTCATATGCCCACAACCGTTACTTTTCAGTGTTCAAATTCAAAAACAGAAATCAGATCTACAAGCTCAAAAGCCACGCTTCGAGCTTGTTGATCTGATACTTTTGTTTGACGCTGTAGCAGTATGATCAAGTAGGGCTATTCATTTACAAAATAAAATCCACAAAAAGTTTGATTAGTATATATATATTTTTTTAAATGATAATCGATTTACTGTTGCACCCACTTAACACACCTGGTCTGGGTTTTTTGCTGGGAGGAGCATCTTCCTCGTCTGAAGAAGAGTCCTCACTGCTAGATTCGGCGGCGGCTGTGGTCTTGGCGGGAGCAGCGGGGGGTTTGACCTGGGCTGGGGGCTTCACTGGAGCCTATCAGGAAGACATCAGGTTATCAAGCAAAGGTTCTACATAATATGGACTGGTAGGCAACGGGTAGCCGTGGGGAGTGATAATAGCTGTCCTGGCAATTTGATTTTTATAAATAATGTACAATAGCCAACAGTCCCTACCTATAGGCTATAATGTCCAAATAAGAGATTTTACCCCCACCTTAAGGCCCAAACCACACCGCTGCAACTCCTTGCAACAAATCAAACCACACCAATGCAACTCCTTGCAACATGCCATTGCATTGATGACATCAGGTAGTGTTGTCGCAGAAACGGATGACAGCGTGACGTCACAGCATGACATCACATCGGCTTATATAAAGCAGCGTATAATGAAGTGCATTGGTATAAGCATGATACTGGAAGTAAAAAGGGAGCGTCTGACTAGATCTAAGGGACTCCCTCCGATCTAAGAAATACAGCCCTAAGTTGCTACAGGTTTTCCCTATCAGAGAACCTCATCCGCTGAAGGCCTTCTCCAATAACAGAGTCTCAGCAACAGGTAGATGTGAACATATAGTTCTTTCCATTCGTCTTTGAATGCTATGTTTCACTAGAATTTTAGATTGAGCGGTTCTCTTGCATTTATAAAATAAAACGATTAATTTATTAGTTTTACATGCCTTAACAATATGTGTTGCAGCAGCAGGCTCAGTTCTCTATTTCTAAGAGACCATGAACAATCAAAAATCTCACTTTGACTGTCTCTAGATACGTTTTTTTGAGGGGCGTTAGTCCCTCCTATGTTGTCCCCACTCAATATTTGCCATTGACAATGAAAGGAGAAATTAGGTCAAATATGATGTAATTTAACCAACCAATGACAAATTCAGTTGTTCTTCAGTTGTGACAAGTACGGTATGCAGGTATGCAGTGTAAGAATTCAGACAGGGCCTGATATGTAGTCTAATTTATAATTTGCTACATGCCAAAACCACATTTGTTGGGTTTTTTCAGCTGAGAACCAGTACACCTGCGGGGGACACAATCATGCAAAAAACGTTTAATTGAGGTTTTAGACGTACCTTTGCTGCCTCTTCATCAGAAGAACTGTCCTCACTGCTGCTGCTCTCTTTCTTCTGGACTGCAGCTTTTGCGGGGACAGCAGCTGCCTTAGGTTCTAGAAATCAGAGCATTATCATGTAAGCTACACAAGGATGTGAGATCAATATGACTGACACCACGTTGTCGTCCACACAACGCGTTTTCATTTTTAAAAAAAACTGTTTTGAAACTCTGTCCACTCCATATAGGCGCTTTAGGGCCAAAAACAATCTCCATCCATACCCACACCCCTGAAAACACATCTAAGCCTCGTGTTGAGCTCACATTTAATCATTAATTAATTATATTGTCTTTTTCCCATTTGATGCAAATAGTTTGTCCATACTAAACTCACTGGGTGTAGCAACTTTGGCTGCTGTCTTTTCATCCTCGGAGTCTGATTCTTCACTGCTAGAGCTGGTATCCTTTTTCCTCGCACATGCAGGCGTCACTAGAACCTGCGTTCAGAAAATAAATTTTTTTTAACAGTGGAACAGACACAGAGTGGCATGATAACGGTGGAACAGACAGAGTGGCATGATAACAGTGGAACAGACACAGTGGCATGATAACAGTGGAACAGACACAGAGTGGCATGATAACAGTGTCAAGAGTGTTTTTGGAATTAATCTGATTATCCCCCCCACCCCACACACACACCTTTGCTGGAGTCTTGACGGTCTCTGCTTCATCCTCACTGGTATCCTTTTTCCTCGCACATGCAGGCGTCACTAGAACCTGTGTTCAGAAAATACATTTTTTTAAACAGTGGAACAGACACAGAGTGGCATGATAACAGTGGAACAGTTAGACACATATACGGTTCCAGAAATATGGAAAGAATCTATTATAGTTCCAGTCCCCAAAAAGCCCTGTCCACAAGAAAATAATGACTACCGGCCAGTAGCATTAACGTCCAATGTG
>OOFJ01049364.1:16366-30815 GCA_900323375.1 Benthosema glaciale
ATTGTACCATACAATTCGTGTAGAGGCATGTTTTGATACCGTTTTCTGTATTAACCTTGGAAAGAACATTGTTGCGAACGCAGTGAGCCCTTACTATGGAAGCCAGGTAGAACATGTCTGTCTGTCTGTCTGTGTGTGTGTGTGCTGCTCTGACACCTGCCGCCACCAGAGGGCACAGTTATACCAACAGCAAAGGGACAATCACAGAGGGACTTCAAATACACTGCATTTGCTTCCAGCGTTTGTGGTCTTACTTGTAAACTCTGTTCATGGGTTAGGGTTGGTTCACATTTAGTGTATCAGCAGATCTATACGTACTTGAGCAAGTATGCCAGTTTCGGGAACCTGCCACGTTCTGCCATCAAAGGAAGTCCTCCATTTGGATTCCCTCTCTTGGGACGGATCACTCCTGAGAATACAAGCACAAATAAATTATAAATGGCATGAAAAATATAGACTTTTGTTTTTTAAATAACTGATCTCATGACTCATCACTTGTAATTGCCTATTGTCAAGTTATTTTAAATGTTTTGTTTAAGCACTATAAATCAAGAAATCAAACCAGCTCAGTGGCCTTGTGGTTAGAGTGTCTGCCCTGAGACTGGGAAGTCGGGGGTTCGATACCCGGCCAGGTCATACCAAAGACCCTTGAAAATGGGACCTAGTGGCTTCCCTGCTTGGCACTCATCATCAGGGGTTGGATTGGGGGTAAGTTCCTGCGACATTATACTAGCGTCATGTCCAGGGAGTCTACTTGTACATTATGTCCAGGAGGGTACTTGTACATCAAGCTGAGATAAGCTCGTGCCCTATGGGCCTCAGGGTTTACGTAAATGGTGCATTTATATAGCGCCTTTATCCAAGGCGCTTTACATAGATTGTGCATTACATTCACCCATTCACACACTGATAGCAGCGGAAACCATGCAAGGCACCTACCAGCACATCAGGAGCAATTAGGGGTTAAGTGTCTTGCTCAAGGACACATCGACACTAACTCTGGGGGAGCCCAGGTTTGAACCGGTTGCCATCGAGTCACTCTACCCCTGAGCCACCGCCGCCCCTAATCAATATTGTTGTGCATCATCCATCTCCTGTATTTACCCAGTGGTGTATTGAGGGAGACACACAGAAGGTCAAACCAGTAGTTTTCCACATCGTCGATGGTGTTGAACGTGTAGTGTCGCCTTTCAAACGGTTTGTCCGTCGGCTCTTTGACCAGCCAGTAGTGAGGTTCAGAGCTGGTCGTGTCAACAATCGTGGAATTGTTCTTCAAGTAAATAAACACCTGTAAACGGGAGGGAAGAGGTGATCGATGAAAGCCTGTGTGAAGCCTGGTTTATATACTAAATTAGCAGAGATGTTGCTGAAGATGTGAAATGCATGTTTAATATGTATATAACTGTAACCAATAGCTGAACGTGATTTGAATCTGACCTGAGGCACTGCATGTTACTTGTTTTACCCTGCTGTATCTACAGGATCTTTTTATTTTTAGGCTGCCATGCTGCCTTTGGAATCTAAATTTCCCTCACAGGATCAATAAAGGTATTTTCTATTGGCCTCCTATTGGCCTAATGGTCCAGGCGCATGCCACATTTAGGCTCTGGCCTGACAGTGCGTTGCGTGTTCGAGTCCCGTTCATGATGACCTTTGCTGCATGTCTCTCCCCTTCTCTCTGTCCCCCTTTCCTGTCTGTCTTCACTGTAACTATCAATAAAAGGCACGAAAGCCAAAAACATTCACTGTCCTATCTGAATAACAGCATAATAAATAAATAAGTCTAGTGGTGTGGATGTGTGCTAAGTTGTCTTTTTGGGGGGGTCTATTGTGTTTATCTAATGATCATAATGCAGTGAAAAGGAAGACAACACAAGGTGTACCTGGTCTTTTTCCTGGAACTTCTCCATATGACCGAAGTGGAGCAGACCCATGTAGCTCAGCCTCTGCAGGTGCTCATGGAAAGTGAAGACGTACCGCCTAATATGAAAAACAGAAACACATCATATTTTTAATTAAGTGGAACCGTGTGCGTGACGTGTGTATGATTATGTGTAAGAGAGCATGGCAGAGGGAGAAGGTGACACAATGAGAAGGTTACCGTTTGAAAAGAAGCTGTAATTTCAGAGCGGCAGGTAGGAATCTGACAAGATAGTGTTGCTTCACAGGGTCCTTCAGATACGGCTTCAGCCCCTCTACCTATGTGTGCAGTGACAGGAACAACACAATCAAATGCACCGATTATATCGCCCGCTGGCCGTCAATGAAAACCTCCAAAAACAACCTTCTAAACAAGGACTGCACTTTGTGTACAATTTGTGCACTTACCATATAGTTGAGCTGTGTGATCTGTACAAAGATGGAGAGAGGCATGCAGAGGAGCATGTCTCCGACCAGGGCCCAGCCGCTGCCGTACTCCTTGTGTACGGGAATCGGGGGGATGAATCTCTTCCAAGAGATTTCATCCACATAAACTACAGGTGCGCAGCGGGTGGAGGGAGGAAAAAGAACCAAGGATGTTAGGCAAGAATAAATGTTCAATGGGAAAGACCTGTTGTGAACTTGTGCAATTGACAAGGGTCAAGATGAAACCAATTTTGAGCATATAAACAGCAATATCTCAGAAACAAACTAGACAATTCAGGTGCCCACGTGAGTTACAGAATGATATACCCAAGTGAATTAAATCTAATTCAAGACTTTTATTGGGGCTTTTTTTGCCTACACTACAGGTATATTGATAGGGAACAGAAGACAGTGACATGCGGCAAAGGCTGTCGGGCTCGGGAGTCGAACCCGCAGCACGCCGTCCGGCTGGTTTGGCAGCCTAGGTGCCCAGATGGTTGAGCTAACCGTCTGGGACAGTCAAAAACATTTAAACAGAATGTGGTACAGTCAAGACAGTATTAAGGCTAAAAGGATAACGAAAAAGTCCTGGGGACTCCGTGAAACATTTTACTTCAATTCAAAGCGCTCTCACCTTTCAGATTTGGGTGGAAATGACGGATGTTGGACGTGTCCTTGAATTCATCATCTTGGTCATCCGACGCTATTCTCTCCTGGTGAGGAGACCTTCCATCTGCCTGAGGCGGCGTTCCCTGCGGCTGACCAGACGTTCCATGTGGCTGAGGTGACCCTCCATTCAACCAGTCCCCGGTGCTGGAGGCGAGCTCTTCAGAGGCTGTCCTTTGTCCATCTGCATCTGGTGAACTGTGCGCGTCGTTGACGTCGAGATCAATGGCTGAGGACGACGGAGCCTGGGTGGCGCCCTGTCGATGCGGGTGCCCGTGCATGAGGTACCAAAGGAAGTTATGGACTACGCGCAGACGATGCATCTTGGGTTGATACCCCCAAGCCTTGCTCATTCCTTTGACTGTGAAGAACAGAGAAACACGTGGGAACAGATAAATGAAATCCACAATAACTACAAAGAAGCATGTTTAAACATGTAAAGAAATAATTTTCATTAATAAAGTAAGCGAACAAATTACAAATACACCGAACCTGCAACCGGTTTGAATTCAAGAGCGTCGTCATCCTTCGTTTTCTGTTTCTGTTTATTATTGTCCTTTTTCTGTCGTTCTATGGCTTTCTCGTGAGCCCTCTGCTGACTGAGAGGGGAGCACAGAGAGGAAGGACAAAACAATGATTAGTTTGTAAAGACTACGTCTAATGGCAATAATAATGAATGGCACCTGCGTTAAAGGGAGTGTGTGGCATTGGAGAGAAAGAGTTCAACTTGATCCACACATGGTCAGTGGATGAAGCTCAAGTTCTACATAAAATGGCTGTGCTCACCGTGCAACGGTGTAGGAGCCAGAGATCCGAAAACGAATTTGTTCTATGGCACTCTTCATTATATCATCACTGGGCTGAATGGAGGGATGAACGATGAAATCAACCTGTGTCGGGGGCAGAGAAAAGGTGAAAAATAATCACTTTTTTTAATAAGCTTTCGCCACGCTACATTCATTTATGGCCAGAGGAAGTCTTTGGCCAAGCCATGAAAATGGCATTTTCAGCTACTTAATTACATTACGAAATGTGTGCTCTTTAGGCCTACACACATATTCATTTCTATTTTGCCAATATTTGTATTTCTGGGAGAAACCAACTTCACACAGCAAACAATGGAATGGATTTAAAGAAAATAACATTTTGTCATTGAGGATGGTGTGAGATAGCAACAAAACTCATTTTTCCATTTCAAATTAATTTCAGGTATTAATTCATTAGAACTATATCAAAAAGAAAAGTACGCACATCTCTAAAAAGAACTTACAGGTGCTGAACCAAAAAGAAATACGTACAATGGAAGGAAGTGAGGTCCGCACACTGCGTTTGGACCCCATGTGGGTCTTCGTCAGACCATACCTGACGAAGACCCACATGGGGTCGAAACGTTGTTTCACATTCTAAATAAAAAGGGAGCTACTACGCAGTGTGCGGACCTCACTTCTTTCCATTGTAGGTATTAATTCATTCAAATTTTGTATTTCTTTTTTTTTAAGATTTTGTTATGAATGGGACTTGAACATACAACTCTCAGGCCAGAGCATATATGTGGCATGCGCCTGGACCACTAGGCCAGCGAGTGCCCCCACATTTTGTTATTTCAAATTAATTTCAGGAAGACATTCCTTGTTTGAAGTAAAAAAAAAATATTAGACATTTTTGTCTGTTATTTTATAATGGAACGGCCAATGCCCCTTGAAAAACCATAGGAATTCACCTGTGTGGCGTGCGTGCATGCGTGTGTGTGTGTACCTTTTTGCTTATTCCATCCTGTATAACTGTGGTAGTGAACATCTTCAGCATGCCCTCTCTGGACAGACTGCGTATTAGACGTATGATAGTCTTCTTACAAACTTTAGTATTGACGCCTTCCAGCTTCTCCTCATCGATGATCATCTTCTGAAGCCTATGTAAAGAGGACAACCGTTTGTTACTGCATTGCGCACACAGTGCAATGAACACTGTAACACTGCTAAGTGCTAACAGTTTGCTTAACTGATCTAAAGTGATTCATAAATATGAGTGACTGACATGTAAAGTCCCTCTATGATCTTGAGGCTGCGGACAGACTCCACAATCATGTTCTTCCTCTTCAGGAGACGGTACGTCTCAACAGGTGCTGCTGCCTTACTTGCTGGAGTCTTTTTGGATCGCCAAATACGCTGCGCCTACACCAGCCAGACAGAGAGAGAGAGGGTTAATGTTGTTTACTGTACATCATTGGCTCCAGAACACTGGGTCAGAACCCATTTGTGGGTCACGGGCCAATTTGTATGGGTCACAATTAAATATAAAATTAAATATCCTATTTTCTTTTCCAACATTTCAAACTATATATAATTTTATTTAAAAAAAATGTTTTTCAAGAATTTCATACATTTTAAAACAAACATATCTAATAGATTCCATGAATATAAAATATGATAAGTTGTGAGCTATGGGCAGGACACTAGTAGTAGATGACACGATAATATGTCACAGGGACCCCCACCCCCACCCCATGATGCTGAGTCTTTAGTATGACCTGGCCAGGAATCGAACCCCAACCTCCCAGTCTCAGGGCAGACACTCTAAACACAAGGCCACTGGGCTACTGGGAAAAGGTCTAATCTCTCCTTTGGGTCTAGATCTGAAAGGTTTGGGAACCCCTGCTGTCCATTATGAAGTCTCTAACACAGCTAACCTGGTTTGGGATTTGCTCGACGATCGTAATGGTTTCACTCGCTCCACTGCTGGCATCATTCTGGGATTCACTCTGGGCCGGGGAGACGTTTGGGCTTATGATGGACACCGCTTTTTCCCCAACTGGAGCTTGACCTAAGATTAAATGCATTCATTATTAAGGCATATTTATGGCATAATCTTGACACAAGTTATATACCTTGGTTGTACCGTATGGCAAATGTAGGCTAGATTAGAGGTTATGCATGTGATCGTACCCGTAAATTATGCGGGAACGCCCACTGAGTGGCAAAAAACTACTTTCTGGCCTTGACAGCCCATACATCCAAACAGAAAAGTCATGAATCTGATTGCATTAAACAACGCTAAACTCACCAACACTGCAGCTGTACGGAAAGCTTGAATTATCCTCTTTCCATCTGCAACGTTTTTGTTTCATAAAAATCCACCATAGAAACGTTATGAACTACTTTCTGTCAAGAAATGCCCTGCATTTTATTATTTTTCTAAGTGTCATTTGGAAGTGCTTGTTTTCATGCATGTGCATACTAGAGAGTATGCACATGCATCACATTTCCACCGGGACATGCCCCCCTCATCTAGACTGGCAAAACATTGAGCAGCATGGAGCATTAGGGTTTGGAAGCGCTCGTTGGAAATTACTCAACGGGTCCTGCATACCAACTGTATCTAAATGTCACATAATGCAGGAGGCAGCAGGACGTTGCATTATTGAAAAGGAGCCGCGGCCTGCTTCTAAACTCTGACACAGAAAAAGAATCACCTGCATGAACTTTCTTGACAGAACGTAGCACATATGTCTACGGTGGATTTTTTATTAAACAAAAATGTGCAGAGAAGATGATATTTCAAGCTTTTTTTAGACGTTCCCAATCCCAGATAACCTTTGGGATGTAGCCTGTGTAAACTTTGCCCAGGTGTATAAGACGACCCATAGTGAGACATGGCTCCCATTTCTCACCTGGACTGAGCAGCGTCTCTGGTGGTACGGCCTCCTCACTCTTCCTGCCTTCATCATGGGGTGTGGTTTCACCTGAAAGAGCAGAGAAACGGAACACTAAACTAGTGGGAATGTGTGCATAATTTCACGGAAGTCACACACTGTGTTCAAGATTTGAGGCATTTTGTTCGAAATGGACCAATCCTGCAAACTTTGGAAGGCAATCTTAGCCAATCCGGATGGAATATGGGAAAGCGGACAGATGTGTGTTGATCACATGACCATGGGGAGAGTGTATACCGATTTGCGATCACTTCAGAAAACATGTTTTTAGAATTATATCATGGTCTTTTCTTAGATTTTATTGACTTTTTTTTTATCCATGTTCAGATCTACAAGCTTTTTCCAATTTCTGGTATTTGTTTGATTTTTCTTTCATTTCTTCATGAAATTACGGAGAAAAAAAATCATTGGATTTAGTTTTAAATTCATGATTTTCTGCCTTTTTTTCCTTTTTTGGGAATGTTTTTGTGAAACAATTATAATTGAAAACAAAATATAGGAAACCGTGACCCACAAATAGGTCAGTGTTTGAGAACCACTAGTGTAAAAGGTTATGGTCACTCACATTCAACAGGTATAGGTTCTGTGACAGGGGAGTCAATTGTGCTCTCTTCTGGGAGTGCTTTCGCAGTGGATTTCTTCTTGTTTTCTTTCCTAGTCTGTTTTCCTGGTCGCCTTCCTCGCTTGGTCAAGGGTTTTATGAGCGCCACTGTCCTCTCATTGTCCTGCCCTTCTCCGCCCGGTTGCTGATCCTTCTGGGCCTCTGGGGTTTTGGGGGTTTCTTTGGATTTGGACCTGGACGTTGAAGATGGCGTCTTGGGGATTTTAAGCTTGATTTTGGGGACTTTCGGGGTTGCAGATGAACAGAGCAACTTGTTACGTTCCTGCTCCTTCGCAAACTGCTGCAAGTCGCCGCTCACATTCACGCACCTGTCAGAGATCGGCATCAGAGCAATGTGACAATACGATAATAATGGTATTTTTATATGATGTGGAAAGAATTGGAAAAAAAATAATAGCAGTATAACTCACTTGTGACCGATGAATTTGGTGACCCTCTGTCTGCCCACATCTGTCATGAAGCCCTGTTGAGAGGAACAGTGTTAAGCTTACTGAATGCGTCGTGTTCCATTGCAAAGGATATGAGCGGTAGGAGTGGAGTGACGGGATTTTTAATTGGACGTGGAGCAGGTCAGTGTTTTTTCTCCCCACACCACGGCGCTGTTTATTGAAACATCACATTTGTGTGGCAAAATGTAAATTACCCATCAAATAAATCCACATGCCGGGCATTTTCAACTAGAACTTAAATATTTATTCAAAAGTTTAAAAAGTATCTAATTTGTCAATGTTTTGTGCAAGAGACCCTCAGAAAAGACGATTTGTGTAAAAAAATCAATAAAATAAAAGTCATCCCATCATCAACTTTGGCACAAAAACAGCTGTTCTTACCTTAATCATGCCAGATCTCTCCAGTGTTCGGCATATCATACGAGCTTCCAGTTTGCCGATGTGCATCCTTGATGCCATGGTAGTCATCGTGATACCTCTTGTACCAAAAGACAACACTGTAGGAAGCAACGTGGGAATTGCATGTTTGAAAGGGGATCTCCATTAGCTGACGCAGCTAGTCTTACTGGGGTCCACAAAGAATTGATAAGTGGCATATATAAATGCATTACCACAACATCTAGTGGTGTTAGGGCCCTGCACTTAACTGGTCTGAACTGACTAGACTAAAACGGAATTCTGTCATAACCTTTCCTCCCGTGTCAACTGTCCAATTCTCCTTTAAATACATAATCAGGAAATGTGATCCACTTAACACTTAACAATAAACATGTTGCAGTTAGCTAAAACATTGCATGTCTACATTATTGTCCCTCACGTGTATGCCTGTCACAAGTATTACATAATCATCTAATTGCAATTAATTGAGATAATTTTTCATAATCATCATATAATAATGAATGTCAGTCATTGTATAATTTCTGTTTATTTGTCATGATTGTCATCTTCCCTGTCCATTATATGATTACCAAGCAAACAGAAATGTATTCTTTATTCATATGTTGCAATGTTCAATGCCACAAACACAATTAAATCGTTAATCGAAATTATTCGCGTGACAATTAATCGTCAACTTAAATTTGTAATAGTGACAGCCCTAGTCACGTGAGACATATGGATGGACCAAACTCACCATGGTGATAGCCCTGCAATAACAAATCCCGCTCCATGATTCGCCCTGTGGAAAGAGCCGCCGCACCATCTTCATCGTCTACTTCATCGTCGTCATCATCATCATCCATATCCAGATCCTTCCTAGCGAATGGCTTTATTAGTTGCAGACACTTTGCTGTTATTTTAGTACCTGAAAAATGAACATGAATCGCAGAGGGAGAGTATTTTTCTTTCTTTTAATTACAGTATACATTGCATTTTTAGTCAGTCACACAAGATATAATGGCGCATGACTTCAGGCATCAGGCATGATTGAGAATGAGATAAGTAAAAAGATGACAACTGCAAAGACTAAAATAAAGATCGAGATGATTCGTATTTCGGACACTTTATTATCTATCACACATGACATATGTTTGTCTGACCTATTTGAAAGATTACAAAGATGAATAAAATTATATTTAAGATGAAGAGGATGATGACATTGAAGATAACCGAGAAGAAAATTAAGACAATTATGATGGCCTTTGGCTTTGAGAACATGAAGACGATGAAGATGAAATGATGAAGATTGTATTAGTATTGGTCACATGACCAAGGAGAAAAGTATGGAGAAATTGAAAGGGATGATGATGATGAACAATGAAAGATGAGTATTACTTGAGAAAGAGACGATGAGAATGACATTGAAAAGAAATTAAGAAGATGAATGATGGTGAATAATAACAATTTCTGAATATGTTACAATATTGCATTCCATCCCCAGCCAGCAGTACATAAAATTGGATTTGTGGGCTGGTGCATCTTTATTAAGTAGTTATGATTTATATTCATGCTCATATACAGAATGTTTTAATGGTGCATACCGGTACCTCTTTTGGTGTTGCAAGGGCCTTCGCTAGGTTCCAAATCCTCCACGGCAACAGTGAGTATCTTGACCATCCTGGATGCCAGCATATACTGATACACGCGCTTGAATGTCTTGTCGGTCACTTTCTACATAAAAAAGAAAACATAATTGCAAAACATTGGTCATTTTGAGTTTGTTCACCCAGAGTGTGTTCAATGGCTGCCGTGTGAATATGCCTGATTAATTAACACACAGAGACAAAATGACAAAACAGATAAACAGACAGGCTGACTCACAAGTTGTTCTCTTGACGAGTTGATGGGAAGCAGCTGAGCAGGCGCCGCTTCTAAAAGGTTAGACAGGTTCTCCATCAAAATGTCATATTTAGTCCTCCTGGAGAAAGACAAGAGAGTTCAGAGAAACATTTGGGCGCTAGAAGGTCACTCGATATCACACGGGTCAAATGGGTGTGTGCGCGTGTGTCTTACAGACCTGTTTACGTGGAAGCGCTTGAGCAGCAGCAGTATGGAGTGTTGCTGCTGGCAGTTGGGCAAACGACTCACGTAAGATTGCATGGTGACGAGACCGTTCTGGACGAGAGACTTTCTTAAGTAATGCAACTTCCCAGGATCCATCCTAGTCAAACACAATACAACTCATTAGCCACTTTCAACCAAGTGAGACATCCCCATTTGGATTGGGACATGTCATTATATGCAAACGTTTTAAAAATATATCACTTATTTCACACATGACACCTTCATGCAATGAATTATAAAATAGGGCAGCTGTGTGTGTGTGTGCGTGCGTGCGTGCGTGCGTGCGTGTGTGTGTCACCTACTTGAATGAGATGTTGTGCAGTTCCCTCTGCACCTCTCCTTGCCAGCGTGCTCGGCCCAATCGTTCCAGTATACAGTATGTGGGGTCACCGAGTGTCAGATCAGGGTCACCCTCGGGACCGATCAGCGCACGGAATCTCACTTCCTGTGACGCCACGACTACAAGCTTCCGGCCAAATCTGCATCGAGGCGAGGAGTGGAACGTGAGCACAACACCAGTGGCATGAGATAGCGTGTACAACTGATCCAAATGGGTCAGTTTTTATACTTTCATATTAAAATGAAGGCCGACAGTTTTACTGTTGCAATGACAGTCATACTGTGTATTTACAATTTACATGCCACTCTTTCAGTCCAACTCGCCCTTTCTGCCATCCGACCCACCTTTTGAAAGCCTCTTCTAAGCTGAGTAATGGAGCGTTGGCATTGGATCGGACAATGTTAGAGACATCTGTCCTCTCTTTATAGAACGCACAGGAGCCTTGCACGCCATTCTTGTCTTCCACTATGACGTGGACTGGGTAGACGTCTGTCTTTATGTGAGTAAATGTCGGTGTTGATTCAATCCCTGTTTCTGGGTCAATGTCTGCAAACCTGGTGGAAACGGGCATAAGGCACACAAGAATTGACATGAGATGTAGATAGACCTGTGGTTCTCAAAGTGGGATCCCGGGATCCCAGAAAAATTGGAAAGAGTTTGTTTCATTTTTTGTTGCCGTTTCTCCCCAATTTAGTCATCGTGCCAATTGATTACTCCCCTCACATATTTACAGTATGCGTGTGTTGTCACTGCTGTTGTATCCAACAGGCTCACCCTACGGCGAGGATCCCCCACTGGGAGGATGTAGGGCCTTTGTCCAACACTGCCTGGTTCTTCTTTTGGTTTATTGAGAATAAGGTTAAAAATAAGTCTGGGTTAGGCTGGCATAGTTTTACTGGGGTTACATTTAGGAATAGGGTTAGGTTTTGGCACCGTTTTACTGAGGTTAAGGCTAGGAATAAGGTTAGGTTTAACCATTTATGCATCATTTACTTAGGTAACTGGAGCGAGTTGGTATAAGGGCAACTTTGTTGGTATTCACTATGAATACCGGACAGCCCGCCGTAATACCAACTCGCCGTAGCGAAAAGTTGAGAGAAACAATTTAATTATTAGTAATGTATTTTATATTATATTGAAGATAATGAGTGTAGTATGTAGTATGTAGTAGTGTAGATACCGTATGTTATAGTTCATTTCGAAATTGAGCAAATTATTTTGTGCAATTAAATGGTATAGTGATTAAATGATAAAAAGGCGAGTAATGATTCGTCTATTAGGAACAGTATTATCTTTTGAAGGAGTAAAATGTAATAATTGACATATTTACTCTCTTGATATCGCATTCTTACTCAATCTAGTGTAAACTATAAACAACTATACCCTCGACCTTTCAATTAAAATAAATGTTTAAGGTGTTTTAGAAGTAAACTAAAATGCACTAAATCACGTCCGTATACCTTCACTACAGCACATTACTACATTACTACTGTAGCAAATGCCAAATAAAAACAAAAAGCTCTGTGGCCTTGTGAATAGAGTGTTGGTCCTGAGACTGGGAGGTCAGGGGTTTGATCCCCCCCGGCCGGAACCGGTGTCTCCCTGCTTTGGCACTGATTCATAAGGTTTGGATTGGGGTAAGTCCCTGTGACATACTAGTGGGTGTGTATGTACTTGTGCATGCATGCTGCCTCACACAGGAGATATGGGCCTTCATGGTTTGGCTTGATTGAAAATAATATTATGCAGAATGGGTACGGTATATTTCAAATGAAAGCACAAGTCAATACAAAGACTGTCACTGTGGATGACAACATGATAAAGCATTAGATTTGTTTACAGGGTCCAACATTGTCAGAACATATAGAGACGTACAAATTACACTTCTATATATTGGGGGAAAAAACTTAAATGCCATGAATTGCCCTGCCCTGCCCAGCCAACAGTCAAAAAAGTGCGAGCTCGTCCTTCTCTCCTTCAAAACCGCTCTAAAAAAGCACTTACAGGTGGCTGCAATTCAGAAATATAAAAGAGGTAGTAGCTCGTCCAAGCCAGCAACCTCTCTTAGCGTGGCTTGTTAGATGCAGGTCTGCAGAACTGGAGGCCCGGGTTCGACTCCAGCTCGATGCAAATGCGTGGGGCTAAGCTCCATGTGGCGATACGTTTACATGGTATTTAACCAGCAGCAATTACTAAAATATGACTTGTCGATAGTGACAGAATCCGAATCAAGTGTCACCACTCACCTGTCAAAGACTACAACATCGCCCCTCTCTTCTGGGAGTTCATAGAAGCTCAGGTCACCGTTGTGGACCAACGCCTTCCAGATGAACTCCTTGGTGAGTGAGTCCAGTCTGAGAGGGAACGAGGGGGTCCTGGTCTGCAGGCGGATCCACAGAGAGGGGACGGTCAACCCGTCCAGACCCTCCAGTGCGACCTCATTCTCCACTATGCTCAGCGCATCCATGGCATACCATGGCATGGCTTAATATATTAGGCTAGGCTAGCGGCCGTTAGCTAGTCGGAAAGATTAGCATGTAAACAATCCGCCAAAAACCTCAAATTGTCCAAAAAGTGGTTTCGCGGTTTTGCATGATGGCGGAGGGAACATAAATTGGCGCGCCGGCCTTTTTACTGAAACAGTTATTAGCAGAATCAAAACAAAAACAAAATAAACATGATCACAATTTTACTGCAAGCAAAAAGTTCCTGTGTTGTTCACGTCATGATTCAACTTTGACCTTACGTCCTACGTCATCATTGGAGGATAAAAAAAAAAGGCAGATCCCATTGGCGAAAGGAAAATATCCCATTGCCCGGGGATGTCAATCGAACTTTTGCTGAACAAACAGCAAAAAGTAACACAGTCACACATTGACACATAATAATAACAGGACATGTGTCATAATTATGCTCATGCTTACTATGACGACTGATTTCCAGTTTCAGGATTTATTACGTGGAGCACAGCAGTGTAATCAAACATCACTGTTGTGGGAAAACAATGTGATCATGCCACTGCCTGGTACTTTTAAAAAGGTAATATATACAACAGCGGCATCTTGTGGCCACAGGATTTGGATATGAGGCAACCAAATTCTTCAAAGATCCTCATAGCTCATATTGAACGAACCTAATGCAGTGCTATACTGTAAAATTGCATGTGGATAGATATTTAAATGTAAAATGTGTTCAAAGCTATGGAATGGTAAATGGAGCATTTATATAGCGCCTTTATCCAAGGCACTGTAGCCTACATAGATTGTGCATTACATTCACCCATTCATACACCGAAGGCGACGGAAACCATGCAAGGCACCAGCCAGCACATCAGGAGCAATTAGGGGTTCAGTGTCTTGCTCAAGCACACTTCGACACTTAAGGCTCATGCAGACTCCAGTTTAGGTGATAGCTAATTCACTGCGGTATAGTTTTTTATCACTTCACCCAGGAGTATGTATGACACTGACATTTTGTTTTGACACTGTGAACCACTCCATACTGGTTAACAAACTAAAAGCAATTGGTTTTGATAGCACGTCAGTGAGCTGGATGCAATCCTACCTGGAGGGGAGAGAACAGATGGTGGAGGTGAACGGAACTCTGTCCCCTCCCCTCCCAGGCTCCCAGTGGGCTGTGGTGTTCCACAAGGAAGCATACTAGGGTCCTTACTGTTCCTATATGTAAACGACATGACATCAGCCTGTGAATGCAACTTGTTCCTGTTCGCAGATGACTCAGCGCTGCTGGTCTCGGACAGGAACAAGCTGCAGGTCGAAAAGGCCCTCAGCTCTGAACTCGGTAGAATCTGCATC
>OOFJ01049400.1:2698-20016 GCA_900323375.1 Benthosema glaciale
GAGACAGTTAGAGGCTGTGAGGCATTTAACATAATAACTTCTGCTTCAGCCTTGGACGTAATCATCAAACATTCTGTTAGAGTTAAACAGATTAGCCACTAATATTACCAAAACAATGTGCTGTCAAAGGGAAAATGTTACAAAGAGATATTTCTAGGAGTTAGATAATAGTATTCTTGTGCCAAAGGATGTTGTCATCTGTAATAAGTTACTCTTTAACTATAAAAAGTTTTGTCAGTGTTTGCCTCTTAATGTCTGATGAAGGTCTAAACGACCAAAACGTTACACAATAAACTCCTATTAGTAAGTGAAGACATTGTCCAGTTGCAGCTATCCAACGCACCATTGTCCATTGTAGGTGTGCATAAGGACTTTTTTCTTTTTCTATATTTAATTATTCAAATAAATTAGTTTCATTACTCGTTGATGTGCAATACAACCTGTTTAAGCATCTTTTGTTTTATTATTTTTTAAGATATTTTTGGGGGCTTTTTTACTTTACTGATAGGGGAGGAAGGCACCCAGCAAAGTTTGACAGGATTGGGACTCGAACACGCAACACACTGCCAGATTACCAGCCCAGGTGCCCAAGGCCTGCCTAGGACATTTAAGCACCTTTTATTATTAACTGAATCCACTAGCATTTTACTGGAACAATAATGAAAGTGCAAGTAATGTAGGAATAGCTGGATTAGTAATTTAACTGTAATTTACTGTTTTGGTCATTGTAATCTCTCACACTAATTGTCACTCGGGAAAGAAAACATAAATCAGTAATATATTACTTATAGTGACGAGTTAGAACTGCCCCAACACTGGCTCTGATAACAAATTGTAATGCACGATTCCATGGTTCAACATTGGGGATGAACTCGGCTCACACAGCGTGGCATTGTGAAGGCTTACGCATGTTGAAAGGTTTCACATGCAGGATGTCTATAAAATAAATGGATTGCATCAGACAATGAAGAAAGGTTCAGAATGATCTCCTTTCACTTGTTGGTATATGAGGAGATGCTGCCACCCTGTGGACGAAATGAGTAACAGCAGGGCAGGCACACATTGCATTACAGTAAATGATAGTTAAGTTCAATGAGTTATGAGTCATCATGCCCTAATAATGCTTCATCACTACACATATGTCTTTTCAACAGTAAAAAGGATCAACATGCGTTCAGTTGTGTCAATGCTTTTTTGAGGGGCACTAACCCCTCTTATGTCCAGCTTTCAGGGTCTGTGTAAACACAAACACCTAAGACTAATGTGAGGATGCAGATTGTGATTGGCCAGAATGAGTATGATGACGTATGACGATAAGAGCGCCCCCTGACTTTACACAGGTTGTGATTTTTTTTCCTTCCAGTTGTTTATGGCCTTTTCTGGCCGCCGTGACCCCCCAAAATAATCATGTGAACTAACAGACAGACAGACAGACAGACAGACAGACAGACAGACAGACAGACAGACAGACAGACAGACAGACAGACAGACAGACAGACAGACAGACAGACAGACACACACACACACCTGGAGTCGAAGAAGGTTCCGTCGAGCAGTGAGCCGTTATAGTGGTAACGCACAAAGTCTCCTTCAACAGTCTTCCTGGTGCAGGGCTCTGGCACATGCTGGTTGGTGACCGTGATGCCGTCTCTGGGGTTGTGGAGGTCCAGCAGAATCACGTCAAACACCAGAGAGGCCTGTCCGGGGATGTCACTTCCTGCAAGGGGACAGACACGCGAAGGACGAGACAAATAAACGACCGGGAGACACGTCAGAGGACGATACAAATGGAGAGACATTAGAGAATGATAGACTTTTGTTAACCACACATATTTCAATATAAACATTCCACTGATCTTTAATGTACTATATCAGTACTTTGTCTGCAGTCATTTCCCAGTACAGGGGCTAATTCTGTACCACAAATATATATAATGTGAATTGAATGATAATATCTATTTTTACCTTTCTGGGCGTTTTTGCCTTTATTGTAACAGTACAGGCACAGTAATTAGACAGGAAAGGGGGAGAGAGATGGGAAGGAAGACAAGGCTGATGGGCTCGGGACTTGAACCCGCAACACCGACCTAGGTGCCTGGACCACTCAGCCACTAGACTGGTCCCCAACACTGGGTTTATTGGCATAGGGAGCTGCCGGCAGGATCCACCGGGAGAAACTACACGCACCTGTGCAACATGATACTAATTAATTAGAGCGACAGAGAGGAGTGTGTGTACGTACGTGTGTGTGTGTGTGTGTGCGCGTCAATTTAATAAGGTCTAGGCGATCAGAAATCAGCAAAGAGTGAGCAATGCGCAGCGCAAGTCTATGTCAAAAATAGGTGATGTCAGCCCCAGACTTTTCTTTTCCTCCCTGGAAATAAAAGTCTGGCTTTCCGAGGCTACTCAGCCGCGGCCCAGGATCAGCCACTTTTGCACCATTGTACGACAAAGTATAAAACCTGCCTGTGGTCCAGCTGAAGTCATCCACAGCTTAGCGTGTGAAGAAGTGGCAGTAAACTCACCGTCTCCGTTCTCGCCGTAGCCCATGGATGGAGGCATGGTGATGATGCGTTGCTCTCCCACGCACATTCCCAGGAGGCCCTTGTCCATGCCAGCGATCAGCCACCCGATGCCAACGTAGGTGTCATAGGTACGCAGGCGGGTGTGACTGGAAGATGAGGTGCAATTACATGTTAAATTATGCTCTTTTTTTTTTTTAGAACGGCGATTCCCTACTTGTGGGCCTTGACCACAGGTTGTTAACCTTTGGTCACCCTTGGTTACAGAGTGACCAAGACACGTCTACATAGAAGGTATCCATGTCTTCATCAATCACTAGCGTCAGTCGAAAGAAAACATGTCAAAAGGAATACAATGAGAGAGCAATGCTAAGGGGAGCTACTCTGCTGCGAACGCGCTTCTCACCTGGAGTCAAACAGAGTCCCGTCCAGCAGCGTTCCGTTGTAGTGGTAGCGCACGTAGTCGGACACCTCCACCTTCCTGACGCAGACCTCGGGCGTGTGGTAGGTGTTGCTCTGGACGCCGTCCTCTGGGTTCCACACGTCCAGGAGCAGCACGTCGAAATGCAGGATGGAGTCGGCGGGAATGACGTCACCTGAGAGAGGGAGGAGAGAAGGATTATTTTACGGTTTTCGAGGGAAGAGACATATTACGTTGTATCAGCATCATGATTCTAAATTAAGTCCGTCTATAGACATGGTAACGCCCGGCCTGCCTCTGATTGGCCTACCGACACTGCCCGTCTTACAAGACCTCCGAGGTGGATGTCTGGTGACACTGACGCAAGGTTTCTCTGTGGTGGGAAATAATAATAAATGAATACAACTTATAGTATGGTTAAACTTACGGTATAATACAAGGGACAGAGTATGACAGCTTGGCATGCATGACAGATGACGCTCCAGAATGCAGCCTTGTAACTTTCTTTTTTGTAGAAGAAGCAAACTAATATAAATTACTTTATGCCGTATGCTTTGATTGAATAATAGTAATTACCCGGATAAAAATTAAGGGAAAAAGATACCTTTTTCCAATACTTTTTACAATAATGTTTCAAGTTTACACACCTACAAATAAATTACATTAATCAGTGCTGCAGATCAACCAGCAGTGACAAATTAAGAACTTTGTGCAAAATGTTATCAGGTCTCTGAGACCTGATGAAGACCAGAGGCCGGCGGGGCGTTACCATGGACGGGTCTTTGTCTATAGACGGACGTAGTTTAGAATCATGCATTGTATCACTATGTATGGACGAAGTGATAAGATCCCACAATAACTTGCAGAGGTGTATATTTTCAGGGGATATGATGGTAATTCCGAAGGAGCATTAGTCCGACATGCAGGTACAATGGTCGGACTGGTGCTCGAACACGCACTGCTTCTGTGCTTGCGATTATGGTTAGGTTGCGGTAGGCTGTCGGTCTAATGACTGTCGGACCAATAATAGTGTCGGAAGTAAAGACTGTAACCGATTAAATGTAACATGCAACGACAAGCATTACTAAAGCCTATTTTCAGTACGGTACATAGATTGGACACAAAGGCACGTTGAAGTCTATGGGAATTCTGAGAAAAAGCGAATGGACAGACATACACACCAACAGACTATAATAATCAACAAACTATACTATAAAAACTAGTCAGATTGGCCAAATTGTCAAATAATATAAGAAAGAGGGTATTTTTACACAATATAATATTGTTCTGTTGAACCGACTCAACCTAGTCAAACAAAATGTAATGCCTCCACTCCTATTCCAAGGGTGGTGGTCCCCAGTTCAAAATATAATTGTACTGCTGATCTACGCCAAACAGCAGTCCAGAATAATTACAGACTTTTCCCCCCCACTTTGTTTAACCGTGCTCTCATCTGAGGTAGACTGTACAAGTCTACTGTACCTTGTGCAGCAATCTGCACAAGGTGGCCTCCTCCACACTACATGCAACCAGTGAGTGGTGCGACGCAACGATTACAAAGAAGACTCGTGCCAAAAACAAAAAGAGGCAAAACACAGCGTCATGTAAGATAATACGTTTTTTCCAAAGACATGAAAGGGAGGAGGGGAGAACACGCTGCACAAAGGAGGAGGGCAGGCCAGTGATTCCCCCCCGACTACTACACTACACTACACTGGTGAGCTGGCAGCTCAGTGTGCACTGTGTGCAGTGCTCACTGCTCAGACTCACTGTCACTGGGCCTCCTCCTCCTGCAAAGCCCTCCCGTCTCCTTTTTCCTTCGGTCACATTGTGTTCCTTCTTTTCTCTCTCTCCATCTCACTCAGTCTGTCATATATAGGCTATAGTATTGCAAAAACAAAAAAAGGGGGGAAAACAAATCCTGAACAGGTTTGCACAAGCCTTGCCCTTTCTTGTCTTCTCCAATTATCTACCTCATTCGTGCACACGCACACACACACACACACACACACACACACACACACACACACGCACACGCACACACACTTTTAATTTTGATGACTCATAATACAGTAGCCATGCTAATACACACATACCAGAGCAGTTACTACAGTACAGATGTTTTCATTTTGGTTTGATTTCCAACGCAATAAACATAATCTCTGCCACTGTTTTTGCTGTACTTTAAAGTTTCCACTGAAATTAACAGGAAGCTTAATGATCCACAGGCATTACAATGGATCAGTTAGCAGGACAATACCCAGCATGCATTGCACAGTGAGTGAGTGAACTCGAACAAAGTCAATACGTATTATATGAAATCTGTTCTCTTACCCTAATCTTAACCACAAATCTCTAACCAAGGTTGCAATCATAAACAACATAACCCACCCTTCCCTGCTAGCCTCATTGGTTTCACTGCTATAAACCTCACTGTATTATTTCATAGGGGACCAGTGGTGGGCATCTTCATGTGTCACATGGCAAATCTTTTTTTTTCTTTGTGAACTGCTTATCATACACTACCAAATACTGCAAAGTTTAGAAGTCTCTGTGGGATTTCCTAATACTGCAACTTTTTTATTTATAGGGGACATTTATAGGGAGTTATATAGTAAAAAAAAGATTAACACTGAGAGGGACGAGACTAATATCAACTTAGTATCGCTACGCAAAGCTACCTCAGACCCACTTCCAGGTCTATGATGTCACACTTGTCACAGTGACATAATTCACTATGGATCGTTGGGAGAAGCCCACTTCCTCTATGACCTCCTGGCATCCTCTGCTTCCTCCATGCACAAACGCACAACATTGTTCCACTCACTTCACAGCATAGCGCCGTGTTGAGCCACATATTGGTTCTGTTAATGATCATTATAATGTTCTCTGTTCCAGTAACAGAAGAACCACGTTCTGCAAATTTAAACCTACATTTCTGCATTTGAACCAGCAGTGTGCTGCTCAGGTGAGCGTGCAGTGTTAAGTGCCATGCTCAAGGATACTTTAAAGATGGAGTGCCATGATTGTTGTACTTTTTCTGTTTTGCATGTGTCTATGGAGTTAACATTACTCTAATAGACCCCCAGGTGTGGTTATAAAATATAAAAATATGTCTTCCCTGTGTATTTTTGGTTTCTTCCTGAAAGCTGAAAGCCTTTGGGTCAAAAGGCCCAATCGAAATAACACCATTTTAGTGACATCACAACCCTAACCCCTCCCACAATATCATACAAGAACAGCTGTGGGCGAGGCTTAAGTTCAGGTGGGTGGTGCTAAGGTGAAAACCATGCATACCTAATGAACTGGTGGGTGTGGCCACATAAAACATAATTTTAACACTTTCTGTCCTTTTTTGAAATTAATCCTCCTTCGTAGTATAATCATAGTACCTGATGATCATGTTTTAGGAGGGGGAAAAATCACGGGAGTCCATCTTTAACATGAAGCGTGGAGGAGCAGAGAGGGTCGAAACCTTCTTATGTCCGGTCAGCCACGACCACCCCTAGATTAAAAACGGTTGATACTAATACGGATGATACAAATACCTAATCAAAGATTAGACACACACACACACTTACCATAGCCCTCTTTTCCATAGGCCAGCTGTGGGGGGATCTTGACCAGTCTCCTCTCATTGACACACATTCCCACCAGTGCTTTGTCCATTCCCTCGATCAGCTGCTTCTTACCCACATACACATTGTAGGTGCTGCCGCGATCGTAGCTGGAACACACACACACACACGTAATGTCTTCCATAATTTACCACCAATGTCTTCCATAATTTACCACCTAAAATTTAGGTGACAAGGTGACTAAGGTGACCATTTGGGTCCTCCTACATTCTCAGAGTTACATTTTGCTGTGTACTTAACTAAACCTACAATGATTGTTTTCCTAGGCTGGCGACTGGCAAATAAAATGTGTGCACTGCACTGCACACATGGAATGCATTGACATCATACAGTATATTTGTATTTGCATGAAGGTTGTACCAGTCCAGGACACTTTTTTTATACATTATCTGTAGTGGTTCGATCATCATCATAATCTAGGAGTGTTGACTGACATAATCATTGCAAGTTGTCAGTAATGTTTCCTTTCTAGTGACAACAACAACAACCAGAACTCTGTCTTCAGAACCAGAGCTCTGTCTGATAAGAACCAGAGTCTAGTAGAGACCTGTCTCAGCATGTCTGTTTTCAGAACTAGAACCTTGTGTCTAGTCTAGTCCTATAGTGTGTGTGTGTGTGTGTGTGTGTGTGTGTCCACTGTTCAGCTTCAGAACCAGAGCTCTGCATCATGGTCTTCTTGTGGCCACTGCTGCTTGCGTGGCTCACTGGGCCGACCCATTACACTACCCCCCCGCCCCTCTCATCGGGCACACGCACACTTCCGTGCGAAGCAGAAAGCAGAGCTAATCTGCAGCCAGAGGAAAAGGAAAAAACTCTCACCTGGAATCAAACTTCTTGCCGTCGGGGAACATGCCGTTGTAGTGGTACCTGACAAAGTCCCCGACTTTGACCGCGCGCACGCACTGCTCCGGCACGAAGGTCTTCTCGATGACGATGTCGTCTAACGGTACCGGGGGCGCGTCACAGGCGCAGAACGCCACCAGAACCGACAGATACAACATCCCGTGCAACATTTTCATACCCTTTAGCACTATAGCTCTAAATGTCAAAACCCCGACCGTAGGACTGACTGACTGACGCACTTCTTCTGTTAATGTCGCACGGGTCCGGTCCGGTCGAGCTGCAGCCGGTTCGGTTCCTCGATCGGCTCTACTCCGTCTCTAGTAGATCTCCTCCCCCGGTGGGTCTCTGACTCTGATGATCCTCCTCACCGTCCTGTCCTGTCGGATTGAATGGGATCACTTTTTGCGGCACCACGTATTGCTCATGCGCAGTTTGGGGCCGTCTCGGATGTGTAAACGTGGTAACGTACACTGTGAAATCCCGAGTGGGAGCCCGTGTATGTAACGGTCCGTTTGGTTCCGTTTGGTACGCGGCTCCACTGTCTGGGCGTTAAACGAGCACTCTGGATTTGTACTGTGTGTGTGGCGTATAGTTATAGGGCTCTCCTCCCACTGTCCTGAAGATCCCTTCGGACCCCGCCTCTAAAACAAAAAAAAATCTAACTTCCTAAACTTTCATTTTTATTTTTTACCCCAGCAGCCCACAGTGCCCAGTATTGTTCCTCCCCTCCGCTGTCTAAAATGTTGTGTGGGGGAAGGATTAAGAAAGGCATCGCACTTTAGGATCTTTAACGTTTTGTTTAGTTTTGTTATTGAGTTTACTATAATAAAAAAGGAGGGGGGTCCCCCTCTATTTCCCAGGGAGGAATGTCTCTACGTGGCAAATGGGAGGGGGTTGCTATTATGACGTTTCTCTCTGTCTCTCACCACTCGGTCGGTACCACCAGGGGTCTAATTATAGTGGTCAGGGAACATCCCCAGTCTGTGTGTGGACTGAGATGAAGGTTAAATAAACTAAAATATTGGCTATATTTGCGAATCCAAAAAGGTTGTACTTATTCGGGTGGGAGAAAACACAACTTTTGTATACTGCTATCTGGGAAGAAACAAACTACCTTCTGTCTGAGTCTGAACATGATCTGTCTGAATCATGTTCAGTCGTGTATGTAAGGTCATTTAGAGTAGACAAGTAAAAGTACTGTACTTATAAGTACAATTTTGAGGCATTTTTACTTTACTTGAGTATTTCCAATTGTCCTTATGCATCTCAGAGGCAAACTTAGTTGCTTTGTAGATTTTGATTATTATTTATTACAAAACAAAAACATGCATCACTTCTAAAAATTGTGACATTGATTGATTGAATAGTTATTAGACAGAATGTATCATCTGTAAATAAATAAATAAAATACAAATAAACATAAAATAAAAATCAAGACAAGAGACAACACAGTAAAAATAAAAACACTGCATATACAATGTATAATTTTCCTTCCTTCCTTTATATTTTGATACCAATACTTTTACTCAAGTAGGCCTATGGGCCTACATTTTTATTTCTGGACTTCTCGTGAGAAAATGTGACTACTTTTACTACTTTTTCCACCACTTGGCTCATTTTCACCCACTGTAACATGAGACTGAGCCGGCTGTAGGACATTGGACAACAGTGATTTAAACTGGGAGGAGCAAGCAGCTCCAGTAGCACCCACCCACCCTCCTTCACCGACCCACCCCAGCCCAGTCAACCGGGGGCAGGGTGTGATGTGTCCGGATACGTGGTGCAAGTTGAGGCGGTGCTAAAGAAAGACCCAGAGACCACCACTCGGGACGCTGACGCGCACCACCACAAGCAAAGTTGGGGACGTAGGCTACCCGAGAAGCTCAACTCAAAGAAAGATGGCCTCCTCCTCCACCTCCACATCTTCTCAGCTGTTTTCCTCCACTGTAGCGCTGCTGTTCTTCTGCTCGACCGTGTACGGCCAGTACGAGAAGTACAGCTTCCGCAGCTTCCCCAGACAGGAGCTCATGCCGCTGGACTCGGCGTACAAGTACGCGCTGGACCAGTACACCGGCGAGAAGTGGAAGGAGACGGTGGAGTACCTGGAGGTGTCGCTGCGCCTCTACCGGCTGCTGCGCGACAGCGAGGCCTTCTGCAACCTCAACTGCAGCTCGCTGCGCATGGACGACGAGGAGAAGTTCACGGAGTTCCCGGAGCTGCGGGTGTTCGGCAACGTGATGAAGCGCGCACAGTGCCTGAAGCGCTGCAAGGGGGGCCTGCCCGCCTTCAGGCAGACCATGCCCAGCCGCGACACCGTGGACGAGTTCGAGAGACGCGAGCCCTACCGGTTCCTGCAGTACGCCTACTTCAAAGTGAGTGGAGGCTGGGAGTGATCGAGTGGGAGTGAGCGAGGTGCCGAAATTTTCGGTATTGGAATTTGGCTAGAGAGAGACAGACGCAAACAAGCAAGTTCCATGCAAAATTGTGTGTTGTGTGAATAAAAGCATGCATGTGATGGTGTGAGGCCATAAATGTTGTGTAAATGCCAATGGTGCATTTATATAGTGCCTTTATCCAAGGCGCTTTACATAGATTGTCCGTTACATTCACCCATTCATACACTGATGGCAGCGGAAACCATGCAAGGTACCTACCAGCACATCAGGAGCAATTAGGGGTTAAGTGTCTTGCTCTTACACATCAACACTAACTCTGGGGGCGTCTGGGTTCGAACCGGCAACCGCAAGGTTGCCATCCAGTCACTCTACCCCTGAGCCAGCGCGTCCCATAATGGATTGTAGGGCCTACGGTTCAAGCATCATACTCAATGTCAGACTCACCACTGGATTTTTATTATTAGGATATGAATATATTATTATTTAATACATTTTATGGCTGGGATATGACGTCTCGTTGCCCACATGTCACTGATGCACAACGTGGTGCCTCACTGCCCTTCAACCAACTTTATTCTGTGAGGGTCATTTGAGGGCAAGATGTTTTCTCATTGAGACATTTCTTCACAGACATTGAATTTGACTAGGCCGGGTGTATCCCGGTGTGTATTGAATTGAATTGTATCCACATTTAAAATAGGCCTATATTTAGGCCTATAATTATGTCCTATCCTATGGTATAGGACATAATTATAGACTTATTTTAAAAGGGGGTATACCTGCCTAGTCAAATTCAATGTGTGGGTCAGTGACAAAAAAAATAAACAATAAAAAAAGTGTGTATAGGAGTAGGACCTATACACTCTGGTTGGTGTCAAAAGATGTTTAAAGGCCTATTCATACTCCAGTGATAGGTGATAAGGTGACCACCGAAAACTACATCATGCCATGGTGGTAACCCAGCAAGACAAATTACGTCATGATGATGTTCAGGACTAGGCCAGATGGGGATGATCTTTACATAATTTCCAGGAACGTCCATCTTACTGGGCAGAATTTATGTTGGTTGAAATCAGGTGTTATTCTGGGCCAGATCAGACCATAGTCTTGGTTTGATGTTGGCCTGGTACCCAGGCTTTTATTTTCGTTCACATTCTGCTCACTAATTTGTCCTGGTCCTGACCGTGCTACGGTGCTTGCTGGGAAGGGAAGCGACTCACCGCTCATCCATCTCTCAAACACAACACGTTTTACTCCCCTTATCACCTAAAACTGGAGTATGATTAGGCCTTAAGATCTTTGTCTAGATTATTTCCTTTGTATAATAATTTCAAGCAAAGTACATTATATTGAAACTAAGCTACTACACTCCCCCCATGCAGTCTGACAACCTTGCCAAGGCAGTGTCTGCAGCCCACACCTTCCTGCTCAAACACCCAGAGGATGAGATGATGCTGAGGAACATGGCTTACTACAAGAGCTTGCCTGGAGCCGAAGATCACCTGAAAGACCTGGAGACCAAATCCTATGAGGTAATAAACACACACATACAGTACATCCAGGCTATGGTCACACCTGCACACTGGCTGCGGGCTGATTATGCAGGTGGTACACGGCTTGTTTTGTGCAGCCAACACAGCCTAAAAAACAGGAATTGCGTGCAGTGCCTTCTGTCTTGATGTTGCCAGGCCAGTCTGCCTTTGATTCATCCAATTGGACAGCCGGGAGAAAGCAGCAACTGTCTCAGGCATTTATCTTTCCTCAAATAGACCTTTACTTGAGGTGCTGTGGAGCACATAAACGCAAGTGTGCACAGCACACAGAAAGCACTGCAATGCTAACAAAACGTTCTATTTACATTGAAAACCATTATAACGACGCAAAAAAGACGGCCACATAGGCAGACACAAAGTTAGGTGTGTCTGTAGCATAGCCTTAGGCAGGTTCTGGACCAAAAGAAGATAAAATAACTGTACACTGTATTTCCGTACAAAGTATTGGAGTGTAGTGAGTACTAGTGACATTTAGAGCAGTGACATTTCAAGCTAATGCTCTTCATCAGCTGCTTAGGTGCACTGAGGCACAGAAGCACATGTTTTGCTTCAAATACCTAACTACCTCCTTTTCTCTAATGCCCAGAAAGTTAATGCCCCCCTTTGACAAAAGGTGAGTGATTACAGTCTGAGCCAAAATCCAACAGGCCATTCTTATTCTTGGACCAGTTCATTAGTCAATCATTATTGGCTCCCAGTGTAAAGGTTTTCATTTTATTTAGTTTTCTTTACCAGAGTATAGTACGGTAATTGCCCGACTTTATTCTGGATGAACCTTTTGTGACGTCATGTCGGTCAATACATCATACTGTTAGCCTGGCATGGCCAGCCTCATAGTGCGGAGTCACTGAAGAATCCTCTTCAGTGAATCCCTGCTATGGGTTTGGCTCGCCAGGCTATCATACTGTACTTGGCGAGCTGCTCGAGGGAAATTGCAACCACACCTTTCTAGTTATTCAATTGTTTTCCAAAAAGCACCAAAGCCCCCAAATTCTATAGAGAACACTGTGTTTAAAGCCCACATTTAACCACTTCAACCTTTTCTGTCATGTTGTGTCCCAGACTCTGTTTGTGCGCTCGGTGCGGGCGTACAACGGAGGCAACTACCGGACCTCGGTGGCCGACATGGAGCTGGCACTGCGGGACTTCTTCAAAGTTTATGATGAATGTCTGGCCGCCTCGGAGGGCGCACGGGACGTCAAAGACTTCAAAGACTTCTACCCGTCTATCGCCGGTCAGTCAGTCTGTCTGCTGTCCATATCTTTTGTCTACATGTACCTGTATGTCTTGCATTGTCTCTCTGTATGTTTTGAAGTTCTCAGTCGCCACGACTGATTTCAGTCATTTCGATTCCATACAAGTCAGACTCGGCATGTCTTCTACGGAAGGGTGCCACTCACTATAAGTTTGTAGATGTCCTATTTTCGGTTTGATTATTAAGAGTGGTCAAACTAGCAATAGAATAAATAGTGTTTCTGGATTGTTTAAAGTAGCAGCATAGAATGCATGTTCAGAAGCATCATACATAAAACCCCAATGGTCTCGGATATTTCATATGAGCAAAGGTTAAAGTCTCAATCTGTGACTGGCTGGCTGTATGTAGAACAGCAAGAACAGGTTTAGAATGATGATGATACATGCGCACAAACATACATAATCTGAATAAACAAAACATTTCAGACGGTCATGAAATGTTACTTTAGCTTCACCCCGTGCTCTCTTGTGTTCCCCGTGCAGACCACTACATCGAGGTGCTGGACAGGAAGGTGAAATGTGAGAGTGACCTGACCCCGGTGGTGGGAGGTTTCGTTGTGGAGAAGTTTGTGGCCACCATGTACCACTACCTGCAGTTCGCCTACTACAAAAGTGAGCGTGTTTTCATACCTGGTTTCATTCTCACAGCGCAAACGCCACTGCTAGTTCACAACCAGCGCAGATGTAATTTTCACCCCAGTGTCTGCATTGTTTAAGCACCACATGTACTTGCGTTGGACCTGAGGCCGATTTCTTTTTAAAAGGCCTTCTACAACACAAGGCAGTTTTATGAAAGAAACGAAACCTGAGTCTGTACAAAAAAAACTAGAAGTAGATGTGCACACATTCCCAGCTCAGAGATATAGTAACGCTGCCGCAGTGAGTGTGTCGGAGAAGACCACAGGCTGACTAATGCAGAAGAAAAGTACTTCCACTCACTATCTTCTTCATTTTCAAGGAATTATTTACTTGCTCAATACACAATTCACATTTTTTGGAGGCTTCCTAAACTTAGGTCAGGACTTACTACGATTTAGAAGGTGTTTTTTAGAATCAGCCTCAGGTCTCAATGGACTAACTAGCAAAACTGGAGGTGGACACTTAACACCATGCGCTTTAGACCTTGCGGCACCTTGCACCATAGATCATCATTCTAAGTAGAGCCGTTGGTGTTTCTCTCTGAGCTGTGAGTCCTTGTAGCCATGAAAGCTAACGGCTGTACTAACGGCCCGGTCTCGCCATTCCTAAATTACAATGTGTATGTGTGTGTGTCTATGGCCAGTGGAAGACCTGAAGAACGCGGTGCCGTGCGTGGCCAGCTACATGCTGTTTGACCCCAACGACGAGGTGATGAAGAACAACGTGCAGTACTACCGCTTCCACAGGGAGAAGTGGGGACTGACGGACGAGGACTTCCTCCCCAGAGCGGTCAGTCAGACACACATTTACTACAGGGTTTATACTTATACCCCAAGAGCAGTGGTTTTCAACCAGTGATCCTATACATGTTTCCACGTATACCGGTCTTCATCAGGGCTAGCCTGCCCTCATTTTGGCCTAGAGAGGCGTGTCACGTATCTGCGGCCTACCTGATTGGATCTCACCGATCTGTCAGTCAACCCCGGCCCCTCCTCTCCCCCCCCATTGCTGCGCTACGTCACATCATTTGGAGCAACGCCCGCCCGGAAGGGTAAACTCCCACTTCTAGGCCACGGCCAAGGAATTACTCCAGGCTTTCCCTTTTTTGCACAGACGAAAATGAAAGCCTGGATATCGAGGCTACATCAGGGGTAACCTTAGCCCTGATGAAGACCGGTATAGGTCGAAACATGTTGGTATAATAAAGATTCTTCTCTTTTTTTTAAACAATTTTGTGTGCCCGGATCTCCACTTTATTTTACAACAAAATATTCTTTAGTTTTGGGCCTGAGGAACTATATGTCATCAAATGGTGGTCCGTGACTCAAATGCTGAATAAATAATGGACCTTGCTGTGAAAAGGGTTGAAAGCCACTGCCCCAGAGTATGACATAAGATCAAACATAATCACTGAATATGCATAGAATTTCCTACCCATGCATTTGTCCCCCCTCCCCCCCACTTACACGAATGTCGATACAAACATGAACGTGTGTGTGTGTTACAGGAGGCTGTGCGGTACTTCAACCAGACCACCATGCAGCTAGAAATGCTGGAGTTCTCCAAACAACGCCTAGTGAGCGACGACGAGGTACGTGTGACTGTGTGTTCACAAATTTGTGTCTGTGTTTGCATGCAGGCAGCATGTCACATGATGCTTCCTGAATGTTATCTGGCATTTTGATTTAAGGCGAGTCAGTAGAGATGCACATCTTTCTAAAGCGCACTGCATGATTCCTGTAAAAGTGTGACTGTCACAGTTTGAGCTTGTTTACAGTCCTCATGATCTCGCCTCTGTCTGGAATTAAGCACATAGACAAAGCGTCCTTAGTTCGAGCCATCCAGTCAATGGTTTGATCGCTGCCTGCAGTCAACGGTGGCCTGTTTATCACTTTATTACAACACGTTAGCGCAAATGGCCACTAGATGGCAGCGTGACACCAATAATTTAGAGTAAGGTATTTTCTGAGTTTTATCTGTGCAGATCAGGGGTAATCCATGCTGACTTGTGGTGGACATTTCTGTCAAAATACATGTTTTTGCCTTGTCCATACAAAATGAGTGGGAAGTAATATCAGCAAAAACACGAAGAGCTAGCCCTGCATAACCATAACGGTCTGTAACTGAGAGTGTACAGATGGGTCCATTTGGTTCTCAGAGTTATGGAGGTCCTCGCAAACAATCCATTTGAGAACCAATAGCACTAGTTGGACTCCTAATATGCCATAGTGTTGTCATTAATGTGTATCATACATATTCTGAAGAAAAGCTGGAGACTTGACTTTCAGTAATTGGGTCTCATGATCAATATAAGGACATTATAATGGTGTGCGCCATGGACAGGCACACGATTACAAAGCTGTAAGGCATTTTCTCACTCTGTGTGTGTGTGTGTGTGTGTGTGTGTGTGTGTGTGTGTGTGTGTGTCGACAGGGCGAGGTGGTGGAGTTCATCGATGAGTTCCTGGATTAGATGATTGAGGAGAGTTAGAAAGCATCACAAGCACACTGGCTAAAGACTCAAAAACAATCCCTCCCCTTCTCACCTCCTATTTATTTGCCAGTGTTTAGGTTCCCTGACTGCTCACTGTTGTTTTTTTCTTTTTTTTTAATCTGATGTTGGAGATCATGGAGATTTTTGTTACGCTGTGTGAGTTTGAGCACTAATATGCTCGTCATCAGGGTGGACGTGGAGACTCAACGAGGAAATGACTTGCGGCCTATTTCTTTCTTTGTTTTTATTGTCGTTTTGTTTATCGTTGTTCAATTGTCATTATGACAATTGATTCCTCTCCAAATCACACGTCTGCGTTGCCACTGCTGTTGCTCTCTACTCCTGGTTCAACCTTGCCGGTGCAGAGGAGCCCCCACTGGGAGGACATGGCGCCTCCGTCCCATACTCCTCCTGCTCAACAACAACAACCCCTCCCTCCACTGACAGGCAGCCACCGCCCTCCCGTAGGAATGCGTGCAGCGACACGCATTCCTCTTGCTCCGCTCCCCCACCTGTACTTCGTATCAAGACGCTCAGCCAAACCGGATGCGGTGGATCCCAAACCCCCCCTAGACTCCACGTTGGTGTGGACAGGTACTCCACCCCTGTGACACTCGTACGAATCGGGCTCAATGGCTAAGATGATGAAAATGTGATGAGTGCAGTCTCAATGTTTTGTGTACTTTTCAGCCTTCCACTGTATTTTTGTTTTTTTTCTATTTTAAAATAAAAATGTCTTCTATTTACATTATCTTATGGTCATTTTTACAAAAGGAAAACTTCCAAACTGGAATCATTGCAACGTTTGCTTTGTAAGAGAGGAGGCAGTTAATTTGTCTTGCTTTTAGTCTTTTTCTAGACTATAAACAGTAGGAAAGCTTGAGATGGAGTGTAGGAAGGCTGAGCTGGAGACGGTGTAGAAGAGAGACAGCAAAGCTGAGAGATTTGATTGAATACTTTATTAATATGAAATGTAAAGGGCACAAGGTACAGTCAAGACATTTAGGCTAAAAGCATAACAGGAAATATTCCTTGGGACTTTGTTTCCATTGTGGCCATTCGTTCATATTCCGTTCATCTACAGGAAAGCTGAGGTGTAAAAGAGACGAGACAGACGAGCTGAGAGGGAGAAAGTATAGGAGTGACAGACAGTAGGAAAGCTGAGGGGGGAGAAGGTATAGGAGTGACAGACAGTAGGAAAGCTGAGAGGGAGAAGGTATAGGAGTGACAGACAGTAGGAAAGCTGAGAGGGAGAAAGTATAGGAGTGACTGACAGTAGGAAGGCTGAGAAGGAGAAAGTATAGGAGTGACAGACAGTAGGAAAGCTGAGAAGGAGAAAGTATAGGAGTGACAGACAGTAGGAAAGCTGAGAAGGAGAAAGTATAGGAGTGACAGACAGTAGGAAAGCTGAGAAGGAGAAAGTATAGGAGTGACTGACAGTAGGAAAGCTGAGAGGGAGAAAGTATAGGAGTGACAGACAGTAGGAAAGCTGAGAGGGAGAAAGTATAGGAGTGACTGACAGTAGGAAAGCTGAGAGGGAGAAGGTATAGGAGTGACAG
>OOFJ01049404.1:0-10568 GCA_900323375.1 Benthosema glaciale
GTGTGTGTGTGTGTGCGTGTGCGTGTGCGTGTGCGTGTGTGCGTGTGCGTGCGCATGCACATATGTGTGTGTGTGTGTGTGTGTGTGTGTGTGTGTGTGTGTGTGTGTGTGTGTGTGTGGTTGTTTTTGTGAAAGCAAGTATTTGTATGCATTGTCAAATATTATAAGGTAGCATATACTAATATATGTCTCCTGGGTGCATACGTTGGTTAAACATAACATAACATTGCGACAGGCATTAGTTCGACAACACTGTCGCTCCCTACATGCGCTGCCAGTGACAACTAACCCATGCCGTGGGTTAAAACTCATCCATGGCTCCCGACATCCGTGACAGGTTAAAACTAACTTTTGTGTAGGGTGTCGCACTCATGACTGTAGGACTGTTAGTACGTCGGACCAAACACATGCGCCCGGGTCTCCCTTGGTCACAGTCGGAACAAGAAGTACTGGGTTTGCAGTGCAAATACACCTCCCCGGTAACTCAAAGCTCTCTAACTCTGTTTGTGCTGCCTGCTGCCTCCTTGCTCCTTAGAGAACTAGTCACAATAAACCATACGCCCAAACCTACTGAAGAGGAGTCACACTGCTGGGAAATGTACTGTAACTGTATTGCCCTCTCTCTCTCTCTCTCTCTCTCTCTCTCTCTCTCTCTCTCTCTCTCTCTCTCTCTCTCTCTCTCGCTAGTACACAGATAGACAGGTGATCATAGGTGATCATATCAAATTCACAACGCATCACATCACAACCCATATATTTTTTTAATAAAATAAGGCTCAAGTAAAACCACATTAAGACATGGTATATAATATATTATCTATATATTGCCCAGCTACGATATGCAAAGTGTTTGTCTACTCTATATACTGTATGCATGTGAATAGTACATCCTTTCTCCTCCCACATTAGAAATTATTTGGCAGGTCAAGTATGTTATCTTGACATAACGTAAACCATGACTACTTGTTCTTGACACTTCTAGACCAGTCCGCTGGAGCATATTGCGTAATAGATGGCTAAATGAATGGGTACTTGGGACCAGAATATCCATAATGATTAACCCTAGTACCAAGAATGTATGAATGTATGATTGGCAGTTGTGCCGAAAGCTCACACCAAAACATGATTTACGATACTGTGGCAACGTGTGTGTTACAACCAAAGCATGGATGTGTGTGTAATGACAACTACTAACAGATTCATGACAAGATAACATAGCTTAGTTTTTGTGTAATCATTTTAAAATGTCACAAAAGACTTTCTTGTGCATTGTAGCCTATGATGTCCAATCGGAGCAGATCATTTAGACACACTGACCATGTGTGTCTCTCTCGTTCTCCCCGTCTCCATTCCTACTGTATGTCCTTTGGAGGGCAGGTTGAAAGGCTTGCATAAGTGTGGTGGTGTTTGGGTAAGTGTTTGCAGGCAGGGGTTGGCAGGGGTTAGCACACACAAAGAGCCACAGTGGCCTGGTGCCAGCTGCCTAGCTGTAGTAGGCTGCTGTCGGTCAGTGTGAAACGCTGAGCTGACATGTCCACAGCGACGACACAGGGCCAAAGCTCTACTCTTTTCTGTCAACTTGAGCTTTCTTTGTGTCCATTTACAGCCTTGTGTTTCTCTCCACGTTTTATTTGTTGTCATAAATTAATTAATTCCCCATGTTTGTATTATAGTAGGTTTATTTGTGTCCATGACACTCGGTGTCTATGTGATGTGATGTTCTGAAGTAAATCTATGTCAGATTTTGTCTTTTTTTACTACACTGCATGGGCTGGTCACAGCCAGGGCAAGAGAATATGTCCTGCGTCTGTTGTGCTCTATTATGGATTTAAAAACAAAACGCAGACAAAACAAAAACTAGAAAAAATTGCTCCTCGGAGCACAGGTCTCCGCCAGGCCAGGAAGTAGAAGTCAATCTTAGACAATCAGGATGAAATATGAGAAACTGGACATGAAGTTTCACGGCAATTGATTTATGATTTGAGGCATTTTGATCAAAACCAGCCACTCACAAGTGGGCCAGACAAAAAAAGATCTTTGTTTAGAGGTTTTTTGGGGTAGTCTTCAAATCTTCACATTTTGCAACAGAACACTTGATATTAAAAATGAAAATGTCAGCCATTTTACCACTGACATTTGTAAAGTGTAAAAACTTTGGGCCTCACCGAATCAGTGAAATTGTTAACTTATGTCTTCGTAACGCAGTGTGAATACAACAATAACCGCACAAATAAAGAATCCCTTTAGTCACAATTGTGTATGCTCTCAAAGTATAATGAAGTGGGTGTTTTACGTCGTAAGGATTATGGAACACATTTTAATAAGAGACAGGTCGTTTTTAGAAACTCAGCATATACAGACCCCTCACACTGAATACAGGAACACGTAAAAGCTCTTGGTAATTGGATCCTCTCATAACACCACATGGCTCTGCGAAGCCTTGATGAAATATCAGGACTCAAATAAACACAGCAGTGCGAGCCAGGGCAGGAACCGTGAATCACACAACTTACTGTATCAGGGTAATTAAGACTTCCAGGCAGAATGGGTGACTTTACGGTAGTGGCTCTTTTACACTCAAGGAAATACAAATACAATGACACAAAAGGAAATACAAACATGCACGCACATGCTGAAATGCATAAATCAAGTGTTTGCATTCAAGTAACGCTGCTCAACACAACAAAACAAGCACATGCACACACAAGTTAGAAGCTATGCAAATACATGTGAAATGTGCATTATTGTGCATGTACTCTTCCACAAATTCACGTGAGTGTATACATGCATGCACACACGCACGCACGCACACACACACACAGAGCGCCTTTTCATCCTGCACTGCACCCTGACAGGGACACTTGCAACATCCTAAAATGGCCGATAACTCTCCGCCGAAGATTGCTCTACTCAGTTTCATAGCCAGAGGAAATGCCTTTATCCTCTCTCTCTTTCTCTCTGCATGTGTCTTGATCTCTCTCTCTCTCATTCTCCTTGGAAGCCATTTCCCGATGACAGATTTCTCTGTTCTCGTTTAGGGATGGGCAATATATCAATGCGATATTATGATTAGGATATTATTATTGTATGTGTTGTTTTAAAGTCTGCTTTACAATAAAGTGAGTACAATTTTCCCAACTTACCCATGACTGTCTGTTATTGGCCTTTACAACACATGATTATATAGACATTACTGATGATTATTATATTTTTATGTAATTTTGTGAAAGCACCAATAGTCATCCCCACAATATAGAATATTGTGATTTTGTCCCTAATTATCGTATATATCATAAAAATTAAAATAATAATAGTTTGACCAAATACATCAGTATTATGTCATTCTTACTGCAAAAACAGTAGATCACAAACTCACAACACACTGCGATGTGACGCATTGTGTAGATGTGACGCATTGTGCAGATTGCTATTTTAGCCATTTTTGAAAAATGTCAAAGTACAATAGCAATATAATATTGATATATTTCCCATGAAGTCATGGCCCATGTCATTGACCGTGATGACCACTACACCAAGGCCATGGCCACAGAGGTGAATAGCCTACTATAGCACTACCTTGCCTGACTTACCTGACTGTTGGCCTTTAATTACAACACATAAATAGGCTATAGACATTACTGATGATGATTATTATATTTTTTATGTAATTTTACTAATTTTGTGAAAGCAACAAATGGTCATCCCCCACAATAATATATAATATTGTGATTTTTCCCATATCGGATATATCGTCAAAATAAAATTATAATAGTTTTTCCAAATACATCTGTATCACTAGTGTTTGATCATGTGATAGTTTGTAGGACAGCTCATCACAAGGGCTGGCAAGGCAGCCCTATAGGCTATTCACCTCTGTGGCCTTGGCCTTGGTTTAGTGGTCATCACGGTGGTGAATGACATGATGGGCCATTTGTGACATGAGTGGGACAAACCAGAAACCATAAGGCCACAGAAGAGATGAGATCATGACTTCACGGCTGCTGGTCAACAACATGGTTCCTACGCGGGACAATAAGCTGAAGCACCCACAGTATTTAAATGGGATTTGTGCTTATACGTATAGGGCAGGCGACACTACGAGTAGTGTAAAAATATCTCTTAAATGTGTCAAAACTGATTTTGTAAGTTCTGTATAGTGAATACATCTACATAAAATGAAGGGGAAATTAAAGGGGAGAATTAGTAGCCTGGTTTCCAGCCCAGAGTCTGATAATCAGGATATAGCGAATTAGAGCAGAATCTGTGTTTGTTTGTTATATGAAGTATCTTACATTTAATTTCTCAAGGCAAATAAAATGTGCATGTACATGTGTCTCACAAAAAGCTTACACTCGTATGCAGGGTTGGACTGGCCATAGGTCATACCGGGACTTTTCCCGGTGGGCCCGCGACTGTATGGGCCGCTAGGGAGCGCTACAAAAACATATATATATATATTTTTGGACAGGCCTGTATTGTACCTGTATCAGTGAGTGACAAATACGCCCTCTTCTATCTTGGATCCTTTTGCCAGCATCATTCTTGTGAGAGCAACAAAGGGTTGTGTAGTTGTCTGTTGGTTTGTATCATTACAAACCAACAAATGTTGTACTGTAAAAGTAGCGGTATTAGGGCTTGTTTGTTTGTGTGTGCCCTGATGGAGCGGGCGGTAGAGTTTCTGCTATTTGCACGCTGGTTGTGGTGGGCCGGTCTGGGCCAAATTCACGTGAAAACGGGCCGAATTTTTGTCCCAGTCCAGCCCTGCTCGTATGTAAACCACTTGAAAGCTATAGCACCCCAATTCTGGGGGGGGGGGACATTTTCTGAAAATAGCCAATCTACAAGCTCACAGCATATGCACAGCAGGGTCAAGTGAAGTACATACTGTACATTGCTGTCCCCGGTCAACTAAATATTAGTTTACTAGAGGGTTTTATTGTTAAAACAATATCAGAGTGAGCTCAGATCAGGATTAACCAACTGATGTTTCATGGCAAAGCAGTCTAACTGGTTTCAAGGTAGCCTACAATATACAGTAGGCTACAGTACATCTATAATATGCTGTAATGTCCCACTACACATGGCTTGGTTACCTGGCATAGTTTTGGTTAAATAAATAAATAAATAAATAAATAAATAAATAAATAAATAAATAAATAAATAAATAAATAAACAAACAGCTCTTTAATAAACCGAAAATAAATGTTCAGGTCAAGATACCAATTTTATCCACTCAGCAATGATTGCTATTGGAATATTTAGAGCTATAACCTTATTTTAACTTATAATTACCACCCCCTTACATGTCCACGCAAATATAGAGAAGCAGGATATACTGTAGGTAAAATATGGCCTGCATTATGTAGCAAACTGCATGATTCCCAATATTTAAAAGCAGTGCTGATACCTCGATAAATGTGAGCTTTCACAGAGCTTTTGAAAATACTTAATGAAACATTATGTTAATTGTTAAGTGGCTGTGGAAGCTAAATCAAGTGGTCTTGCGTGGAGAAGGATTGTTGTTTGGTCACAATATCTTCCACACACTGCAAGCAATATCAGCATTAAGTTATGTGCAAAACCAAACAAATATTCTGCTACAATGCAATGCATTAATGTAATGCCTCAAACGGACCGCTACATTTCCAAGTGCTTATAGGTGTCAGGGTGCAAGGTGACAGGTCCTGCGTTCAAATATGATAGTTTTTGGGGGGTCCGTGTCACGGTATGAAAAGGTTGAGAACCATTATTTTAAATGTCATGAATCAAACAATCAATCAAACAAACAAACAAACAGAAAGAATTACAGGCCAAGTGAGTCCAGGCGCTGCGAGCTGTGTGGCCTCTGCACTGCAGCAACAGGTTGAAAATGTAATGAATGACTATTCATCACTATGCCAATTTTCAGGGACTAATGAATGATCCCAAAATAGATGTTAAAGGTGGAGTTACTTTAATTTGATATAAACATTTCAACGATAGATATAAGAGAATTTTGTCTCACCTCTTTTTCTCCTTGTCCGCCGTCATGTCCTTTTCTCTTTCAAACCTCTCTTGACAGACAGTGTACAGTAAATTCCCCGAAAAGTCCAAGTCCGATTATTATTATTATTATTATTTTTTGTGGATACAACTATGAAATAAAATAAAAATAGAATGTGAGCTATTAAAACTGAAAATTCAAATAGAAAGATAACACTTCATGTCCTTCTACTGCACTGCAGGTCTGGTCCATGTAATCTGTGGGATCGGAGCTATACAGTCTCAGAGCACTGCCGAGGATTGTACAGCCCTTTCACCCGATTCACCCGAAGACAAAGTCCACAGAAGACTTGTTTCTTTACGGTATATAATCAGACAGTGATCGCCGCCGTCCTCCCGGCTCCCGTTCCACTCTCCACTCTGCACTTTTTATCGGTTGCGCAGAGAAAAAGTGCAGGAAAAAGTTCTCGGTTGCGCAGCAAGGACGAAACTCCCGTGCGGCCGCAGCTAGACGGTTAGTCGGTTACCCTCCTGGCTCATATCATACCCCTCCGACGCACGTCCTCTCTGCCCTGCTGCGATCAGCTGCCCCGCTGTCAGCCGCTACCTCAAAACCAGGCAACGTGATTGGTGCGAACCGTCACCAGGACCGCCTCCACCCACCCTAGGATCTAGCCGCTTTTTGAGAAACGGATTGCATGTGTGGCCTAGCACTGTGGTTCCCATAAGTCCCAAACCTTTTCATGCAGTCAAGCAACTGCAAGGACCCCAGGAAATCATAATTAGGCGTTCCACATAGCATAGGAGCGAAATTAATTTAGTCCCATTAATTCACTCCCTTGTTTGTGTATTGAATCTTGTGGACCAGACAAATTGCAAGATGCTGTGCTCTATCGTCAACGCGCTATTCCAGCCTGTTTATGCCTGGCAGCCACTATGTGGGACACGGTCTCAATTTGTGGGACCGATCAGTGATTTTCACCGATCAGTGTATACTACCGCCTCATATGCTGCTATATATAGCCTACTAGGAATTGGAAGTGTTGCAGAGGATTGTGAGAGAATTGCCACTTTGACATGACTTGACCTCTGGCAGATTATTGTACCTGTGTATATGAATGTTTGAGTATTGATTTAAGATAGCACTCAACAGTGCTGACGTGGAAAACCACACTTTACAGTGTACACTCGGGTGCATGGTCAGGAATATGATATATCTTAAAGGACCACTTTTCAACCTATGTTCATATAATTGCTCCTCACTAATGTTCATGATAAAATGCCACATTTTTTTTCAACTCAAGTCTGTCTCATAGTAGGGCTGTGGGCAGTTCAGAAACTGTCCTCCATGCGCATCATCATCAGACAGATTTATTTTGTAAACAATATTTTTTTGAAAAAATATTTATATTTTTATTATCATGAGAATGATGGCTTCCATTTTCGTATTGGAACTTTTCAGGAAAAGAAAGCCTGCAGTTTCTATTAGCATGGATTCCCCATCGATGATGCGCATGGAGGACAGTTTCTGAACTGCCCACAGCCCTCCTATGAGACACAGACTGAGTAGAAAAAAATTGTTTTATCATGAACATTAGTGAGGACCAATTATATGAAGATAGGTTGAAAAGTGGTGAAGTGGTTCTTTAATGAAAAGTTTTTTGTAAAGATAAAATAAATTACCATGTGTTCTGTTAAAAAAAAGTTATAATACAAATGGGTAAATTGACACTGAGGCAAAATGGCATTCCGTTTTCGAAACATTGTCATTATTTAATAGTTTTCCAAAAATTAAAATACACCTTCACATCCTTTTGAGAATACAGTACATTTGGCACGCAGAAAAGAAAAAAAAGGGGGAAAAGTATAGGAAAGAAATGAGAAAAGAGCTCACTTTAACAAAATACAAACATGCTCATTAAAAACAACGCATAATGATTTCAAGGAAAAAGAATACATAGATCAGGTGACAACATTTACATATAAATCTTCACAGGTACAGGAACTGCAAATACATTTCTCAAACCACAAACATACTGTACTGTACGATGCTTTGTATTGAATCTTGTGGACCAGACAAATTGCAAGATGCTGTGCTCTGTCGTCAACCCTAAGCCATCCCAGCCTGTCATGCCTGGCAGCCACAATGTGGGACACGGTTTCAATTTGTGGGACCCCTGAAAGGTCTTGGAAATGAGGGACTGTCTCACAGCGCACAAAGTATATATATTTTTTTTAGGGGGCGCTAACTAGTTTGTGACTAACACAAACATCATCATCACCCATCGCTAACACAAACGTTATGTTTTAATCGATATTGTAAGATGATAAGATCGCCCCTCACTTCACACGGGTGTGATTGTTTTTCTTTTCCTTTTTTTCTATGTCCCAGGAATGGGTGGACCAAAGGAGACAAGAATACTTTTAAAATAATACCCACGTTTTTCACAGATCTTTCCCCCGGCCCCCTCATGATATCTATTTTTCTTTTTTTTGTGAAAAATCATAATGAAATATTAAAGAAGACTACCTCAAGTTGCATGTATTGCTGTACTTTTAGTGAGTTTAGTGTTCTTGGGTTAATACCAAGGTGACACCTTGTGGTTATGATTGATCAGAGGAATGAATAATGATGAATCACAAGCACCTCAAAAAACAATTAGTCTACCACTGAGAGATGAATAAGAAAACACAAAATGACAAGTTGTGAATTTACGTTTGTACAATAACTAGGTTTGGGCCACTATGAGGCCCTCGCACCTACGTTGCTGGGCCAATTTGACCAATATGTCTGAGTCATAGTGTCGGGAGCTTTGTTCCTGTTGTACCAGTCTGTCTGTGTTCCTTTTGTGCCCATTTATGGAGATCTCTGTATCTGTGCAGAAATAGAGCCTTTATAACAGGTTGTTATAGTGAGTTTGCACCCCGGCCAGACCACAGACTGACTATATACCCCCGCCCTGTTGACAACAATGGATGCGTACATCAGTGTGTGTTTGTGTGTGTGTGTGCGTGCGTGCAAATATGTTTAAATGTGTGACCAGAGACATTGAGTGATCAATGTCTTGTTTAGTCAGTGTCCATAATGTTCTGGTATTTATCATAACATATTGGGTAACAGGATGTCATGTTTGCCTGGCCTATCCTGAGTATAGAATTGTAGTCCAGTTGTGTAAATTGGAGGTGGTGTCCACTCTGCAAGGGAGTGGACACAATTAATATCTTCTCTTGGTCGTCACTTCTCCCTGTTTCAATTGCCAATTGGCAGTCACTGAGCTATAGCATCATGAAACATGTCCTATCAACATTACCCAAGCAACCAAGTAATGCTGAAATAATAATAACACCAATAACACCATGTCAACAAACACTGTGAATAGCATCGCCAGCACATTTATGACTCTTTTCAGGATTCATTTTTATGCACCCACAATTGTCATATTATGCACAACCATGTTTTTCACCCACCGTATACTTAGTGATTTGACAATAAAGATTGATTCTGATTCTGATTCTCTTGGGATTTAATGCTTTAAAATGAAGAATGATTATGGGATGACCCTACTGTTATCAACAGAAATTGGCCTAATTTGGCCCAAAATGCACGTGTTGGAATTCCTTTTGCACAATTCGCTATTATGTCAAAGATCTTGCACCATAACTTGGAATGTTGATGTGAAATCCTTGCTTGACTGCAGAAAGCTCTACAGACTATAGTGAGGGACTAGGGACTCAACAGGGGAACTTTGGGGGAGTTGGTCCTGTAAACATAATGGAGTCAGACCTCTGATTTCAGCCGCTTGCAGTGATGTCCTGAACAATAGCTCAGTGCTTTGCATACTGTAGTCGGTGTGCAACTGGGACATCTATGTACCCGCAACTACATGATAATAACCTGGAAATGAAATTGATCAGTGTATACTACCGCCTCATATGCTGCTATAGTGTATTAAATATAGCCTACGCGTAATGATTTCAAGGAAAAAGAAAACATAGATCAGGTGACAACATTTACATATAAATCTTCACACGTACAGGAACTGCAAATACATTTCTCAAACCACAAAAATACAATAACTACTGTACCGTACTGTACTGTACTGTACTGTACTGTACTGTACTGTACTGTACTGTACCGTACCGTACCGTACCGTACTGTACTGTACTGTACTGTACTGTACTGTACTGTACTGTACGATGCTTTGAATGGGACCTCAATGGGAGAACAGAATACAGCAGAACAGGCGTACAGTGGTTTAACCAGTTGTATCTGAGCTTCTAGGGTACTTCAGACAGATCTACAAGCTGTATTAAACCAGTATTAAACCAGTTGTATCTGAGCTTCTAGGGTACTTCAGACAGATCTACAAGATAATAGACCCCTGGGGACCTCCATACAGGAACTCGGTCATTTCTCCACCGTTTCGGACGTGGGAAGTCACGCCGTAACCGAGCTGGCTCCCTGACCGCGTTACTGTGGGTCTGGATGTTCTGGGGACCCCCTGGGGACACCCCAGGGACCCCCACACGGTAACTCTGTCATATATTGCGGGGACACCCCGGGGACCCCCACATGGTACAGAGAT
>OOFJ01049420.1:0-12811 GCA_900323375.1 Benthosema glaciale
GACGTAATTTTCCCTCCATTGTAACTGCGCAAAACGCCGCCCTAGCGGCCAGCGGCACTATTGCGCCGTTACAATGGGCTACAATGGAGGGAAATCACGGAATGTTACAAAACAGTCATTTTATTAAAAACAACGCAACGCAGGGATTCAAAAGTACAACGCAGGTATAGTTGATAACCATGCTCCCCCTTGTGGCCTCAAAATGTCATTCCCTGCCGGTGATTTCAGGCCAAACCAGCTCCTATTCGAAGCGAGACCGATAAAATAAAATAAGATTCCAGGAACACGAAAACTATTCAAAAGTGGACAAAAGAAATATGGTCAGTGATCAAAACAGCTGAAATGGTCCAGCACGATCGCCAATTTGTTTTATTGAGCTCCAAAAATAACCCAAAAACGTAAACAAAAAAGATCGGAGCGAACTTCCAATGCAAATTTTTTTTTCAACGTTTTTTTTCATGCCTTTTTGGAGGGTCTAGACAAAATTTCTGTTCATTTTTGGGTAAAAGAGGGTTTTAACTTCTAATTTAAAAAAAAAATATATATATATATATATTTTTTTTGGGGGGGGAGGGGCCAATCTCGTCCTATCTCGTTCTTGGCACTAGGGACATACAAAAACCTGTCCAATCTCGTTTTTGGCAGAGAAAGGGATTTATAAGTGAGGCCCCAACGTAAGCCCATAACATTTTGCATTTGTGCACTTTGAGAGCAATTATCGGCCGTAAGCGAGCAGTCTAAACACATATCCCAATGAAGTCTTAGACTCTCGTAGAGTGATGATGTCAGAATCGAGAAATACGTCTCTACGAGAGGCTAAATCTTAGGCTAAGACTTCACTGGGTTCGCTTCACACTTTTGCGTGTCTTACTTGTACATAATGGAGATAACACATGTTTTGCTTGGCACTTTATAACGTGGTTCTAGAAGTCTGATTAAATGTTTATCTTGTTTAGCTCGATATTGACCGCAACCCACGGCCACAAGTTGGGTTATGATTTATATGATAGTTTGTTTTTGGTACATATCGAGTATCGTGACAGGCTTATAGAAGTTAGACAAGTGTACTTAATAAAGTGGCCAGTGATCTGTACAGCCTTGGAATGGGATGTTTTATTTATACAATCAGCCTGTACTACACATGTTGTTAAAGTATGCAAATTATTTTTTCTTCATAGGGTGTAAGGTTGAAACAAAAAACAAAGAAAAAAGCAAGGAAACCTGTGCAGAAAACCATCCTGCAGCTTCCAAGGTAGGACTAGAAAACCAACATTTGACATGTAAATGATGGCGCGTTTGAATTAAACTATCAATAAAGGCAAAAAGCTAAAGAATATATTTATATCTTACATTTTTTTTAAATGTGTATTGTTTTCCTGCAGGACCACAGTGAAACCTTATGATGGTGTAGTGCAACACGACAAGACTTTTTTTTCAAGGCTCGTAGAAGCCTTCAAGGACATGCCTGATGACAAGAAACCTCTTATAGCCAGAATGGGTTTAAAGGATGACGTGCAATTAGTGGACAGTGCTTTTGGAAAAGTCCCTCAAGGCTGCCCTATATCCTACCATTATCCTCTGCCATCAAGCAGAGATTACACGCCTCATGACACTGCCCCCCCTCCACCATCTCTTCCATTGGCGTCGCACAAACTGGGGCCAGCATTGTCCCCCCCTGTCCTCAGTGACAAGAGCCAAGAGCACATGAAGTCCCTGGAAACCACCTGGGACGGGGCACACAATTTGGAGCTTTCCACTCGGGGACTGACAGGGACAGGGACAGTGGAGGAGCTGCGGAAGTTTCGTTTGACTAGCCGCTTCATGGAGATCTGCCAATCGAAAGGGGGAAAGAGTCATGCAAGACACTTGGCTGCTAAGATACAGAAAGGAACTCGCGAGTCAACTGTGTTGAAGAGAGATGCGGAAGTCAGGCCTGAAGCTCTCCGGGAATACTGCAGACAGATGTTTGTCAACTGGTCTCCCTGTGGTTTGGTCGTCCACCCAGACGCTCCGTGGCTGGCGGCGATCCCAGATGGGATGATCTACGACCCCACCGAGACCCCAAGTTATGGCCTTGTGTTCATCAAATGCCCCAAAGTACGAAGTTTTGTGGAATGCAATTTCCTGGACTTCCAGTATGGCATCTTGGAGTTGAAGAAGAACCATGCTCACTACTATCATATGCAGGGGGAGATGATGGTAACAGGCACTGAGTGGTGTGATATGGTTGTGTATGCAGAGGATGACATCCTGGTCCAGCGTATCTACCGAAACAAGTCAATTTTCAAGACCATGAAACTAAAATTAGATGATTTCTTTTTTCATCATTACTTGCCAAGTTTGAATTCTGTCTGAAGTGTTAGTGATTTTTGAGTCTGTCCATTTGGGGTTTACTTTTTACGTTTTCATGAAAGCCCACATACACAAAAAAAAAATACAGGTTTGTTTGTTTTTCCATTTGGGAACTTGAGTGCAACTTTAATAAATGTATTTAGGTGTTCCGTGCCTGAGGTGCATGTTGTGTTAGAGGACACGTCACACATATAATAATCATTTAATAAAGATTTCCTTTATTTCTTGTACATAAGATTCATAATTCTGTGTGCTATTGTGCTCTAAACTAGAGCCACATCAGACCTTTATTGATCCTTGTAGTGTCATAGCAACAGCAGTAAGTGTTAAACAAGATGGGTAACAGCACAGGTAAGAGCAGAGCGGTAAGAACATTACATTTGAGTTATGAAATAACATTCTGACCCTAGCCAAAGCAACAGTACTGCCAGTGAGCCTTTTGACAGGTAGATTTTTATACAGTATAATCGTCAGCCAACAATGTTGAAGGAAAGCTTTAAAATAAACACCTCAATGTTACTCTGTCATGATAAAATATAAAATTATATTTTTGACCATGTCTGTCGAGATTTAAAATGCACCTCCCTAGATCTGTTATACAAAGGGTCCTGTGTCACACCGCTGATTCAATCTCGACCATGCAAACGCACCATGACAGGCGTGCCGGAAGGGGGGGGTCCCCCCACTCTTTCAGCTGGGGAATTAAGTTGATTAAAACTGTCCCCCCACTTTTCAGCTGGACAATTAAATAGCTGAAAAGTGGGGGGGCATTGTGTGAACACTGAATAGTACTGTACTGTAGGTAGGTAGACTGAGAGAGACAGCAGGGCTCCAGTGCTCTGACACCTTCCTGGGGGTTCTATTGTATTTTTACCTGGGCTAGTACTCAGTTAATGGACCAGTATTCAGTGTATTTTGAATGGGACACAACGACAGGGGGAGGGGGAGATGGTATTGGTATGTAAGTGTATACATTATGTAGGCTTTCCTAGAAATGCAGTCCAAATACAATATTTGCCTTGTAAATGTAGTGGAGAGAAAGCAAGATATACGCCCAAATTACAAATACCAGCCGTACTCTAATTAAAATGTGAATAGCCTACTTCGTTGCATGTCCTACCATGGGGCCGTATCTTAGAGTATATATAGCCGTATACACCCCTCCCCTGTAGTAGTCGCTGTGGTCACATCGTGTGCGCTACTCAGGACGATTTCGTTGGCTGTCATTCGATAAGGCAGGCAAGTGGTTGTGGAGCAATGTTATTTTTTGTTTGTTGTTTGAGACGTTAGGAATGCTCTGTCATGTACAGCAGCACAACACAACCGCTGTAAATATATTTTCCGTTTTTCAACATCTATCTCGCCTCGGAAGAACAAGCTCCTCCAGCCTCCGTGGGTCGCCCGTCGAGGGCCATCTGAGTACAACAACCGTGGTCGGCTTGTGCTGCTGATTAATCCGTTATAATAACTGTATAAAGCTACATCGTCTTGTCGACACTTGTTCCAGGTGTGACAACAATAATGGGGGTGAATAAAACCTACATTAGTATCGGTTATGCGTCGTTCGGCATCCTCATGGGTTTCTCTGCCTTTCTGGTGTGGAACGTCGCCTACAAGCAGCCATGGACCGCAGCGATGGGGGGACTATCAGGTGAAGTAAACAATGCAACACTACACTAGTAACACTGTGTCCTTTAAAGAAATACGGTACGTACATTCGTATTGATCTGACGAGATCAACATATCAATACGCGAGGTGGCAACCCAGGTCATGAGAGAATGCAGACCGAAACTGTTGTAGTTTGTAACTTGCATATTCAGGGCTGACTTTCAATTGCACAAAAGGTTACCGCAGATGAACCCTATACTGTAACCTGCTGCGGTGCATTTAACACTGATCTACGAATATGGTGGAATATAACGGGCACTGACAATCATCCAGCTGATGTTAATGGTCCTTGTGTGACTTCAGTGTACCCTGCCAGTTATGCAATAGTTCTAATCTAAAGTAGGCCCATTGAATTTATTATGGACGTGAACTTTGAACCACTGACTACCTTGAGGTTAGCGAGTTTATATTATTTTGCAACCTCTACTTTTTTAGGAGATTGGTCAGAGATTTGGTTTATAACACATTAACATGTAATTAATCTGTCAATTAAAAACTGGAAAGTATACTGGATTTAATGATCAACATATTTTGCCCAGTGTTTTGTCGATTAAATTAAATGTTTCGATAAAATTAAATGTTATTTGGCTATTATGTAGCCAAATAACATTACTTTTAAACAATTGCTCCAGGATGAATTTGTTTGTTGCCAGCCTGAAGTTTCATTATGTGTCCTTGTGTACTGTAGAAAACTGATGTTTATGTAGATCTGGGATGGCCACACTTTATTTTTATTTTATTTTTTTTACTTGAGAGCTACTTTCAACAAGATCTACTGACCAAACTAATTATTATGACTGTTGGAAATAGTTACATAAGTCATAAGACACACTTGGAACAGAAAATATAGAGGAGAAATGGAATTATTTGTATATAACCTTTGTGTGCGACACTCTTGAAACAATGTATTGCATTGTGGGTTTGAGCTGACAGGCAATTTTTTTTATGTCAATCAATCAAGTCACCTTAATTCAAGTGACAGATTATATATATTTTAAAGGCATTTCATGTGATCTACCTGTACACAGTCACAGCCTTTGTGATCAACTGGTAGATTACAATCTACCAATGTTGGATTGGATTGGCCTTTGCATTAGAGGCATTAGACTATGGACCAGAGCTTGTGTTCATGTATGTCTGTGGGGTTCCAGTACTGACAGCTGGTTGTTGTTATTTCCTCAGGAATGACTCTGCATTTGATTTGGTAAAGAAGGGGTTATTGCTGTGACACGGTCAGCATCAGGTGATTAATGGAAATAAAGAGGAAGTTAATACTGACATCTTGCAGTATTATTAAAGGACAACTTTTTTTTTTTTTTCAACCAAGGTTCATGTTTTTGTTGTAGGTTGTTGTTATTAGAGGAAGTAAAAGATGAACGTTCATTTGCTGCTTTCTTTCGTTTCAGGGATTTTAGCTGTTTTTGACTGGGGAGCGGGGGTATTCGAACATGTGTCAAACTGACCTATTGAGCCTATGACACACAGTGTGGCTTCCCCGCAGTACGCATCTTTTACTTTCTCTAGTAATAACAATCTAAAACATGAACCTTGGTTAAAAAAAAAAACACTAAAGTTGTCCTTGGACTAACCTTATGTAATGACATCCTATACCTTCTACAGGTTGTTTTAATTTGAAGCTTATGTTCTGAGCACAGTGCAAGGGCAGTCATCCTGCAATGTTATGTGGCTTCTGCGCGGCTTCTGCGGCTTCTTTGATGAGACACAGGAAGGAATACGAGGTGTTGAAATGAACAGTTAATTTCTGCCATGTCACTCGCAGAAGTACTAGCAAAAGGAGAACTTGTGGCAAACAACTTGAGCCGCATTGACTCAGCAGTTGACAACATGCTTTGTCAGACGTTTTGTGCAGCCTTGCAACACACACACACACACACACACACACACACACACACACACACACACACACACACACACATGTAAGTTTGCCTGCAGGATAGACCAATATACTGTGAGTGTATTGCAAGTGACAGAAAGCCTAATATTGTGTGTGTGTGTGTGCGTGTGCATGTGCGTGTGTGTGTCCTCAGGTGTCTTGGCACTCTGGTCTTTGATCACCCACATCATGTACCTGCAGGACTACTGGAGGACGTGGCTGAAGGGCCTCAAGTTCTTCCTCTTCATTGGAATTTTCTTCTCCCTGTTGGCTGTTGTAGCTTTCTTCACCTTCCTGTCCATTGCCATCGCCAACAAGGAGAGTGAGTACCTACCAATCTCATGGCCATGTACTTTGTTCTCCATTGTATGTAGGGTACATTTGCTTCATTCAGTTAAAATGGTTAAGTTCACAATTACGAGCTTCAGCTTGTAGATTTGCCATTTAAAAATGGTGTGGGGGGATGTTAAATGTCCGCTTATGACATGCCCAAAATAGGCACGCCAAGTTGAAAGTGGTTAAACAATACAGTACATGGACTGTAGCATTTGTCTTTACTATGAATACGCACAAGTACTGATGTAGTAAATTATATTACTTTTAGTATAGGTTTGTGTATTGCCATATGTTTGGTTTCCACAAAATCCCATAGCACATGTGGACGTTTGACGCATGGTACGTCTTCACTAGGGTTTGTTTGCCCCTGAAGATGTTAGAAAGGTATTGTTAGAAAAGTATGCTGTGCAGCAAGTCACACAGTGACTGAGAAAACAGCAAAACAAAGGGTATTTATATATATCCTCAGCTATATCATAATTAAATATTAGTTTTCTTCTTTGAATGACGGAACGATGGAACCAGAAAATGGCCGCAACAGCTATGCCCTTAGTCCCAAGCCATTTACAAATGTACTTCGACACTTAGCTAGGAGGAGCTGGGGATCAAACCTGGATCCTCCACATTCCAAGACGGCAGCTCTGCTCTACCCTCCTGTCATTTAGAAGGAAGCTGCTGCCATTTATACGGAAAATTATATTTAAACACGGCTCACTCTTAGAAATGGAGGAGAAGACGGACTAGAGAGAAGGTGACAGATAAGAGACAACTAGAAATGTGAGTGCAGTAGAGGGAAATTTCCACCAGGCCAAATGTCCTATAATAACATCAATGGACAGTATGTAGTGAAATGTTAGCAGCGCAGCATGTGATGACCAGTTTCATGCTTCCCCCATAGTACCTGCTTTCATGTGTAATTTAGCCAATATCCTGCACTGGCTCTGATTACTGTGTTTAAGTCCTGGGGTCCTTCCATGGCACATTACAAACAAACCCAGTGGAGTTCACAGCAGTACAACATGTACTACTGCCTGAGAAAGAAAGAAGTTTGTGGTTAGAGCTGTCATGACAAATCTAAGTTGATGATTAATTGTCCCACAAATAATTGCAATTAACAATTGAATTGTGTTTTTGGCATTGGAACCTGGGAATATATATATATATATTTTAAATTTCTGTTTGGTTTTTAGGCTTCGTAATCACACAAGTGCAAAGGGCAGCTATGACAACAACTATTAAAATTAGTGGAACTAGTTGATATACATACATGCGTTGTTGGCTTGTAGACCTGCTATTTTTTTTTTTTACTGTTTGAAAATGTAAAATTTTTCAACATGGAATCGTAAATGGCCTTGTGGTTAGAGTGACCGCCCTGAGACTGGAAGGCCGGGGTTCGCGCCCCGGCCGGGTCATACCAAAGACTTAAAAAAATGTTACCCAATACCTCCCTGCTTGGCTCCTCGTCTGGGTACCAGACGCGGCGCGCCATGGGTTCGACTCCCGAGCCCGGCGGACTTTGCCGCGTGTCTCCCCCATCTCTCTCCCCCACCAAAAATATATATATAAAAAAAAAACATGGAATCGTAAATGACGATTATGCAAAATAATTGCAATTAGGTCCGAACAAAAGAGAGGACAGTGAAATGGTGGCGGAGATGAAAGGGTTTAATACCTAGGGTCAACTGTCTAAAGCAGAGGTTTTCAACTGATTATGAACCAGGGACCTGACTAAGAAGAATCAACCTAGGGTGGTGCACATATCCCCCCATATATATGGACGTGGTGTGGAGAAAAGGCTTGGTGTGAAATATTGAGGTGTTGGGTGAATTAAATCAAGCCCTTAACAGCCATTATTTAACTCACATAATGATAGTGGTCCAGAGCTCAAAAAAGATTGAGAACCACGACTGATCTATTCCTTTCCCATAGTTGCCCTTATTATTCTATTCTCTTATTCCTTTTATTAAACTCATGCTCACTGATTCATTGCAACTTTTGTGTGAGCGAGCAGACACGTGATTAGTTTATCTGTGCACATTTCCTAATAATGCGCATTGCTGACTCAACCAGTCGATCAGTACACTTTCCCATGCAATTCGAACTCCCTTTTTGTGGAAGTTCATGACATCCCAGTAAATGACAACGTTCATGTGTCATACATCACCAGGTCATTTAGTGCGCTGTTTCTCAACTAGTGATCGAACAAAAGAAAAACAGCCACCAGTTGAAAACCTTAAGCCTCTGATCTAAAGTAATGGAGAGTGTGCAAGAGAGGCGAAGAAGAGAGCGCAGGGCAGGCAGGATGGAACCAATGGAGTGAAAGTGTCAGGAGGGTATCACGAAGAGTGAGAGGGAAGTCTTATAAGATGTTGGTGGGACCAGCCATGCTGTACGGCTTGGAAGACACAGTAGGTGGAGCTGCAGAATTGAGGATGCTACGGTTCTCATGTAGGAGTGACGAGGATTGACAGGATCAGAAATGACTTATGTTAGAGGCCCAGGTTAGAAGGTTTGGTGATGGAGGTTGACGTGCAGAGGAGGGACGAGGGGTACAACATTGGGAGAAGGATGCTGAAGCTTGAGATGCCAGGCAAGACAACTGTCCCAAGTGTTGGGCTATTGCTCTCAAAAAATGTGTAGCTTCTAAAATCCTGGCTATGGTCCTGGATCCGTCTCACGTAGTCGACATTGGTGAAGACGGTTTTCTGACAGGTGTAATCTTATGTCTGCCCCCTCTGCAGGCCTGACAGACCCTCGGAGCCTATATCTATCCAGTGTGTGGAGCTTCATGAGCCTGAAGTGGTCCTTCATTCTGGCTCTTTACTCGCACCGCTATCGCAAAGAGTTCGCCGACATCAGCATCCTCAGCGACTTCTAAAGGCATGATGGCATAGCATTCTGTGCTGGGCCAGGTCTACTACAGACAGACGACTCATTGAACAGGGTTCCTGAGGGTTTCTGTGTGCGTGTTCCATAGGGCCAATGATGATCTAAAGTGTGGGTGGGCGTGAACAAAATAAAAGGGCGGTAGCAGGTGAGGCACAAAGAAAGGGTGCAATAGTTTGTACCCCGACCTCAGGCATGCACTTGCCTTCCTTCCTGCCCAGGATTTGTTTTGGTGCGTGTGTGCAGGGTTTCTCTGCTTGTCAGGACAATTTACAGAGTTCAGCCCTGTTTTTTTAATTATCTTTTATGGATTTCGTCTCTTATGTAATCATATACATTTTATGGATTCTTGAGTTTGATGTGTTGCCATTCAGGCATAACTGCTATACCTTATGATTTCTTTTCATACTTGATAGTATTCCACTTTGTGTTGAGGGCATTTTCCAGTGTTTAAGGGTATACAAGATGCACACTGCAGTTTCACACTGTGGTCACAAGGTGGTGTCCCTTTACCAATGATCTGGTGCAGTATTTCTAATGACTTGATGCTTTAAAAAGAGTTGATGTTTCTGTTGTATCAATTAACATTAGTAGTAGTACTACTAACATTATTATTTCATTTACTTTCATATGACCCATAAAAGTCAGCAAAAAATATATATTTTCTTTTTCAATCACTTGGAGCTATATTTCACCAAGGTAAATATGCCAGTACAAATAGAAACAAGGTGATAATTACCCTACTACAATAATGTATATTTCCTACACTTGTGTTTCCAACACAACTCATTTTCTTGATCATTGAGCATACTAGGTGAAGAGGGAAGGTCACTCAAGGTTGTTTAACCTCAAGTCTGAAAGAGCTTTGAGCTACAGATCCAAATCAAATCCACCTGCACTTTTTACAGTACATTACAGTACATACTCGTTTGAATGGGCATTTTACCAGTACATGTTCTTGTATTATTATTTTTACATCAGTTGTCGAAGAAAATGGTGGGCATTGATGTCATGTGATGTGAAAACCAACCCTTGTTTGTGTCCATCAAGTGGATCTTGGTTACACAACAGCGGTGCTTCTAATGATGTGCATGTTAAAGGAATCATGACCTTTCCTTGTCGTTTTCTCCTGATCCAAACCATTTGTGTTAATTACAATGTTGCCTAAGGAGATTAAGTTAATAGTGTTCTTTTTAAATGTTTGTTTTTCTTTGCGCTACCATATCTATCATGTAAAATAATGACGTACAGCACTGTGTATATCCCCATAAATACTTGAGTGAATGTATGAATGTATGTGTTTGTAAAGGTATGTGTCTGAGAGTCATGATAATAAAATAGCTTTTATGACAAGCCTGTGTTTTGGTTGCATGTTATTGTAACGTAAAAACGGACAAAATAAAGCGTAATAATGTTTTCTGGAAAGAAGATTATCTGTTTTAAAGGCCTTTGGTTAAAAACTTGAAAAACGTCTGTCGCCTAATTTTTGATGTTGCTGATTGTCCCACATCAATCCCAGACTATAAATGCCTCTATTTCCATTCTAATACTACTATACTACTTTGCCACATCATGAGAAACTACCAAGGGAACAGATAGTGTTTTGAAGGTGTTCTACATTTTCATTCCTACTAAGCCTGGGTGAAGAGGGTCAGTGTTGGGCATTAGAGAGGGATTTGCACTGGGAGGGAAGGAAGCCCCTTTCCCAGCCACCCGGCATACGTTTCTTAAAGGAAAAACACCCCATAGCATAGCAGTCATAACAGTAAATGCTGGGCAATAACCTGCACTTTGAAGTTTGTCAATTATTCAATCCGTCCACATTTTTATTCTGTCCCTCAAAGAGACTGTGGGGGTGCAGGGAGTTTTGGTGTATGATTTTGTTAAGGCAGCTGCCTGATGGAAGGACTTTGAAGTTGATGCGAAAAATATGTGGCTGAATTACGTCCGCATATATGAATATTTGTTGCATTAGAACCCGTTTTCGATAGATTCTGCTAGAAGACACTGACTGGGTATAAAAATATTGCGTCAGTTTTTTAAAAACATTCTTATGTTAGGGAAATCTATAACGTAGTTTGGTAGACTATGGAAAGTAGGGCTGGCACTCTTCCAGAATTCATTATTTAGTAGAGGTAACATTAACTTTGATCATTTATAAACCACTATCATTATTTTTTTCCCCCCCTCCCTTGCTTTCCCTCATCTTATAACCTTTTTTCTTTTTTTAAAGGACATTTTTTGTGGTACTTATATCTTAATGACATTACACAGGCTTGTTTGCAAGCCCTCGGAGTTGCATTGCATCAAGGTAATTACAATGTTGTGGTTAAATCTCCATAGTAACATTTTTTTATCAAGCCATTATAAACTTTAACATTAAGAAACTGAAAAACAATCCAAGTTAGTTTCCACTGAGCAAGCTGTGGGCTTTGGAACCAAATGCGTCCTATTAACTTTATACACTAGGCTGTAAAACGTGTGTGTTTTTGTGTGGTATGTAAAGAGGGGGAGGGGTCCCGTTTTATTGAATTATGTGACTCTTTTTCTACCCAAATCAAGGAAGGAAGTAATCTACCTCCTAACTGACAGTCTGGCAGACAGGTTGACACTGGAAGGGAGGGATCAAATATTAAAGAATACAAAGAAATTGATTTAAACACCGAAGTCAGTGCAACATTATTTCCCCACATTACAAGGAAATAAATATATACCAATTAATTCAACCACTTTAGAGTGAAAAAATGTTTTGTCAAATGTTCATTGACACAGGTCTGAACTATCAAAATATCAATATGCGGATTACATTATGTTTCAATATATTACATTCTGATGTTCAAGTAGTTTTCTGCAGTTCACCTGCCTTTCATCAAACCTACATGCCATATAAATAGAAGCATTAATGGCTGTTTTTATTCTTTTCCTTTGAAGGTTACCTATATATACTGTATGACACATGGGAACATTTACTTTGAAGTGTTAGCATAGATATATTTACTGTATATATTGTATTTGTCATATGTTAAAAATGGGTGAACATGAACAATATTGCTCCTTTCGATTCACAACTTTGCCGTATGTCTCTGAAATTAGACGGCTCAGAATAAAACATATAAACAATCGGCATTCGCTTTAATTATGCAAATAAAGCTTTCAGTCTACAAAAAAAAGGAGAGTGGCAAAAAAAAGTAGAGAAAAAAAAAGAATGAAAAGCTACCATCTTGAATTAGTAGAGAACCAGATGGTCTATCTGACATTAAAAAGATGCTCTGGCATTTTCAGAAGGCTGTTTCAGAATGATTTCGGAGGAACTTCCGCAAAGAGAAGTACAAAGCCCACAGATATTCAAGCAATATCCATAGCAATTTACTGTTTTATTTACAAACTGAAACACATGTTTCTAAACCTTTTGTGATCCCCTCCCCCTCAAATTTCTCATTATTACCACACTGATTTACTGCTGTAGCATCTCACACTCCGTCTCTATCTCTCTCTATCTCTCTCTCTCTCTCTCTCTCTCTCTCTCTCTCTCTCTCTCTCTCTCTCTCTCTCTCTCTCTCTCTCTCTCTCTCTCTCTCTCTCCCCTGTGTTGTTGGTTGGTTGTGTTGCTCTGCCCCTGGGGACTGCAGGAACATTCGCATCTGAAACATTTTAGGGGAAAGACACATATTTGC
>OOFJ01049431.1:6108-21257 GCA_900323375.1 Benthosema glaciale
GCTTGTGACAGTAATAAGGTATCGGGCGCTAGCCCCTCCTATGCCCAGCTTTGTGTATTTGTAGTAGTGTATAATAGTGATGATTTGATTGGCTGGGCACGGAATTGAGATGATTTGATTGGCTGAGCAATGTATGTACGTATTGTGGATAAAAAGTGATGGCAGAAAAGAGAGGACACAACTTGTGATTGGCCAGAATGAGATGATGTATTATGATAGGAACGCCCCTCACTTCACACAGGTGTAATTTTTTTCCTCCTAGCTATGGCACTACTGACTCATAGAGGTTGAAGCCAGTTATAAGCAAGGCATGCATAGACTGCCCTTATCATATAAACACTTATTGTTTCCACCAGGCCAAAGGCATGGGGATCGAGTATGTTTTGCACTCCGTCCGTCCGTCCGTCCGTCCGTCCTTCCATCCGTGTGTCCGTCTGTGGACAGCTCATCTCTGGCACGTTGGCTTGATCGCAGCCATACTCTGCACACACACTCCCTCAATGCCAGAGCTGGACCTCTGCCCCACAATGTTCACCGTGGCCTGTTATAGTGCCACCAGGAGGCCGCTTTTTGTGAAACTCTTTTTTGGACAGTACACCTACAGATTTTGTCCAAACATCACGCAAAATGGCACGAAACAGGTCTTTCAGATTATTCAGACTCCATCCTGATTGGCTAAGATTGGCTTCCAAAGTTTGCAGGACTGCTCCGTTTCCAACAAAATGCCGGAAATCATGAACTCATTGTGTGATTTCCATGAGATTTTGCACGCACATTCTCACTAGGCTGAGGAAGAAATGCCACTTGAAAATTGTCAACTCAGCCTCATGGTGGTGCCATAACTGACCCATTCAGGTTTTTACCTGCACTGCACCAATCTGTGTAAAACCTTGCACACTCCCAAAGCTTTGCCTGGAATTTTTTCACATCTGCACTTTTTAGCGCCACCTGGAGGCCGTCATATGTAAAAAAGAAATTACATTTTATATTAATCCTTCATCCAAATTTCACACAAATCAGTACACATGATCTCTATAATCAAGTGATCACGACACAGGTTTGTTTCATTTCTCATATTCCACCCTGATTGGCTAAGATTGTCTTCCAGTTTTCAGGAGTGGCCCGTTTTGTACAAAATCCTGCAAATCATCAACGCAGTGTCCGATTGCGCTGAAACTCCCCGGCTGGCATGTGTATCGGAGGGAGGACATGCAAGGTTGTCTACACGAGTGGTTCGCAAACAGTACAACAGTACTACATGATATATTGATGCCATCTGGTGAAAAGGAGAGCAAGCTAGGATAACGATCAACAGCACCAAGCAGGAGAAAGAGTATAGGCATCTTATTTATGGCTGCTGATGCATACTTGTGCTATAAAACAGCACATATACACTCGTGTCGACACAATTGGACTTCTATTTCATCGTTACAACTCTTTGATGCAGCGGCTAGTGGGTCATAAAAATGGCTCTGCAATTAAGCACTACTGTATCACTGTGCAAACATGCGGCATCGCTTGTTGTGCAACCATTCTGGATTAATGAAGCGGCATAGTGTACAAATCATGAATGTTAGATCTGTGGAGAATGGCAGGTGGTCTGCCTGTGTAAGTGCACGCTTTGTTGCTGTTGTTGCCTGTGCCCATGGTTTTCTACATATGGATGAGCATTTATGGACACACTACAGTATGTGCACATGTAATTGCCTGTCCACGTGTAATATGCGTGTGTTATGAATGAACTGCTTCATTTTAATAGGTTCCTGGGCAGTGTGGCTTGAGAAACGGGGACAAAAACTCTATGAATTTAATACACAGGACCACTATGGAAATAAGCCTTCAGGGCTTTTTGTGTTATCCTTATTTCAGCTATTTGCAAACTGTTAAGTATTCAATCAATCAATCAAAACGAATCCTGTTATAGGCCTACATAATGGTCTTGCCAACCCTTCATTCTTCAAGAATGAGGGGCGCAGTGTTGTGATGGAAGGAATGCAAATACAGGATTGGGTATGGAAATGTCATTTAGTCTCGTACCCATATGGTAACGTTATCCGTTATCAGAGTCACTTTCCTGTGGCTGAAAATAGGCCTAGGAGAGCGTAAAAGGTGGGGGGCTGTATTTTCCCTGATTGAGCGACGAAGCGTTCTTAATGTTGGGCTTATCTGAAGATGAGGGTGATGCTCACTTTTGCAACCAAAGCATTTTTTATGTCAACAAAGGATGCTATATTGTAGAAAACAGTCCTGTTTTCACAACAAAACAAATATCACATATAGGGAAAAGATCATTCGCATTCCACTGACCACAAGTAAGGCTGAAGAAAGGAAAGCATGAGAAGAAATACAAACTACCAATGGCAGATCCTCTGAAAGATAATTAATGACCTTTCTCTTGGTGACCTACCTAACCTGAGAAGCCATATCCAGATCTGTCATTAGAGTTTGACCTTTTCCTCCAATTTGTCCTGCCTCGCTATTTGTGCCAAGGCTGAAGCACGCTCAGCAAATCTCTTTATGGGCAAGCAGCCTCTCCATATGAATGCTGCTGCGCATCGCGATCGGCCATGCTCTTGTGACAGGAGTCGGAGGTCAGATGGGTCAGAAAGAAAGTCCAGGCAAAGCCGTGGCCATCATGGCGTGATGGTTCATGCAACCCTCCAGCACATTTCAACCGTGATCTGAGCGGAGTTGAATGCTCGTGAAAATACTGTATAGTCCTGCTGAGATCGCACAGATATTTGTAATGACGTGTCAACTGCAGTTGCACAGTTACAATAGGACTACATTAGCAAAATGCAGTTAATTGCATCATTAGAAGATCCAGTCAAAGCCAGTTCAATGTGTTTTAAGGACAAATGTATATTCTATTCATCTACTGTATTACAATGGTTGTGTGCAGTGTGGTGTCAGTGGCACATTTAAAGTAATGTTGGATGTCCATGACATCTTAAAACCCCTGTTCCATGTTACCACATAGGCTTCTACCGTATAAACACTGTTGCCTCATTAGCCTACCACCGTGTGGAAAAGATGCAATTAAAACAGTTCCTCTCGAATGTTCAATACACAGTATGAGACCAGCATACGCTCATTATTATCTACGTTATGTGCTCAAGGAGAGAGAATACAATGCTACACAGCCTTGGGAAGTGCAATAATAGTCTAAATCATATACAAATTACTTTGATGTTATGCAGGAAATCTCAATTGAAAAATGAATACCTTAATAGGTTGATGCTTTTGGCCAAGTGGGATTTTCATCTGTGTGCCACAAGACATAATTAAATGTTATCTGGTTTGAAATAAATTTCTAGACCAAAGTAGCAGTGGTGACAAAAGCCCCTTGGTTACTTTGTTTCTCACAACTTTGAAGCAGAGAGATTCTGAAGGCAAGGATGTATTCACCCCTTCAAATGACAAATTAAATTACTAGCTGATCTACAAGTTCACAACATGTCACATCATGGTGCATTGAGAGCTTGTAGATCTCCTTTTTAATTATTTTACTGTAAAAGAAATGGAAACATTTTGAAATTTGAATTTCCAAAAGATCCAATTTGTCCAAAAGAGGGACGCCATGCAGGGACGAGATGAGAGAACAGATAGAAGAGTGTGGAAAGGTGGAGGTATGCACTGGAGAGAAGAGGAATGAAAGTCAGCAGGAGTAAGACAGCATGTGTGTGCGTGAATGAGACGGAGGACAGTAGAATGGTGACGTTGGAAGGATTAGAGGTGGTGAAGGAGTTTAAATACCTGGGGAGTGTGGAAGACAGGTGAAGGAGAAAGTGCAGGCAGGGTGGAACAGATGGAGGAAAGTGTCAGGAGTTATTTGTGACAGAAAGGGTACCAGCAAGAGCAAGAGCGATTATAACGTTATGGTACTGAGACCAGCCACGCTGTACGACTTGGAAACCTGGCAGAATTGAAGATGCCACGATTCTCATTAGGACTGACAAGGGAGGATAAGATCAGGAATGAGGATCAACCCTGCAGGTTAGAAGGTTTGGGAGAAAGCAAGATTTTTATTGAATACTAAAGGACGACTTCACCCATTTTCAACCTATCTTCATATAAATGGTCCTCAATGTTTTTTTGTTTTGTATATATATATATATGTAGGTTTATAAAGGTGCTCTTTTATGTCAGTTTTGAAGGAGGGTTGGGAGGGACTATAGAGACTAGAGTCACACTTTTTTATGGCTCGTGGTAGAACATTCCACATTTTTGTGGCATAAAAGTAGAATTAATTCATCCCCATGTTTGTGGCAAATTTGAGGTGAGCTCCCTCAGGGTGTTGTGCCCATGGGCGTTTTTGACTCATTTGAAGTAGTCTGACAGCTACATGGGCAAGGTTGAGATTATTTGGACATGCGCAGGCAGAGGACGGATGAGCGGTACATTGGGAGTAGGATGTTGATGATCCAACTGCCAGGCAAGGAGAGAAAAGGAACATTCTCTCACTTGAGGACTCTTTACCGAAAATAGCTGATTTACAAGAGCTTGTGAGCTCCTTTCTTTGCTGTTTTTGCTGAATGTTTGCTCCATATTAGGGACGCTATGTGGTAAGACTATTTGGATATGCATGTTGATTGTCCAATAACATGCCTCCCTGATTTAATACAATCTGAATACATTTCTATTTTCGGTGTAGTAATTCCCTCCCCATTGAAACTGAATGGCAATCCCTCAGTCGTGTCTGTCCCTGTGGATAATGCCTCTACATGGGGAGAAAGCTAGCAGACATCATCTCTACCCATTTTCAGTATGCCTAGTAGGGGAGCATTTCCCACTGCGTGTATCTCACCCATGTGATCAAGTGATTAAAAACATACTTTTATGAAGCAGTTTCACTTTTGAGGGGACAAAAAGTTGCCCGAAGTCAAGTTTTTGTAGCTGAAAATGTATTTTAAATCAAAAGGCCATGTGGATTAGGATGAAATGGTTTGAGCTCAATATTTATGTATGAGGCACTTGAATATGAGCCACCACGTTCCCACTGAACAGGTGGGCATTTTCCTGAAAAGGTTTCTCTGCATGCCTTTCAGAGAAGTTCTTTTAGATTTTTTGTTATCCAAAGGTTAGTTGTATTTGATTTAACATCCCTATGTTCTATAGTTTTTAGAGAGCCCTTGCTGTACTACACAGACAAACAAAAAAGAAACAGAGGCCATTAAAAAAAATAAAAAAATGCAGCAACAGAAATTGACAACAGAAAAGAAAGGGGTGCTATATGGAAGCTGTGGGGGAGCATTTCTATGACATACCGGTTCAACTTTTGCGACACTATGCTAAGGGCTACCAACTAAACCCTAGGAGAAGCTCTCGTCATCTTGCTAAATACCTAACCGATACTGACTTCACTGATGACATCGCGCTTATCAGTCAATCAGTGGAATACACTCCTTCAGTCTCTTGAGGAGGCCTCCAACTGTGTTGGTCTTTATCTCAACGAGACGAAAACTGAATACGTAAATATAGTGTACCATATGCAAATCCAACCATAACCACATTATAAAAATCACACCTGTGTGAAGTAAGTGGGGCAAGTCTGTGTGGGGGTCCCTGGGGGGTCCCCGGAACTTCCAGACCCACAAGACCCTACAAGTTATTTTATGCAACAAAGAGTTGTCGCTCCCATCTGGTGGATGAATTGGTGTAATGCCGGTATTCCTTAAGTGAAAGTGAAACTTAAGTGTCCCTATTGGCCGGTCACGTGGTTCATGCTTCATGCTCATCGCACCCAGGTAGGTAGGTAGGCAGCTACCCTAAAGGCTGTCTATAGAAGTTAGGCTTTGCCCCACTTAAAAGCTGTGGGCAGTTCATAAACTGTCCTCCATGCACATCATCGATGGGGAATCCATGCTAATAGAAACTGCAGGCTTTCTTTTCCTCAAAAGTTCCAATGCGAAAATGGAAGCCATTGTTCTCATGATAAAGCTATAAATATTTTTTCAAAAAAATATTGTTTGAAAAAAAATCTGTCTAATGATGATGCGCATGGAGGACAATTTCTGAACTGCCCAGAGCCCTCCTATGAGACACAGACCTAGTAGAAATAAATTGTGGTATTTTATCATGAACATTAGTGAGGACCAATTATATGAAGATAGGTTGAAAAGTGGTGAAGTGGTCCTTTAACACTCCTCTGAAACAGGTTGATGACTACAAGTATTTGGGTTCATACTGTATCTTCTTTCAAACTAGGAAGGGTATATGGCCTGGTCACCCTGCAATGACATCCCAGCTTAGTAAGATTAGATTAGTAAAAATATTAAAGGACGACCGTCGAGACGATTCTACTCTATGGCTCAGAGACATGGACACTTTCAAAGAAATTAGAGAAATGGTTGGATGGCACTTACATCCGCCTTCTAATGAGAGCGCAAAATCTCTCTTGGAAGAGCCATCGATAAATCTAATATACGGTAACCTTTCCTGTGTTTATTCACTAGTCTGATCCAGAAAAACACAGTTTGCCGGCCACTGCTACAGAGCTGACAATGAGGTTATATCTTCCCTTCTTCTCTGGAATCCTGCCTCAAAACAGACCCTGACGTCATCGCTAAGGACACATGCATCAACAGGCAATGAAGGACCGGAAAGTCTGGCATGGCATTGTGAAATCCATGATCTCGACCGCGGTCGAAAAATGATGATGATGTATGATGATGTATGAAGTGAAAACGCCTTCTTTCTTTCTAAACTTGCTTTATTCCATTTGTAAGGCTCAATGTGTGTATTCGATGCAAAACACCATGTCCCCATCACCCTGACAGATGGTTTTTCTATCGCATACTGTGATAATTACAACAAATCAGTAGATGAAGACTCTGTGGGCTCCTTCTCCTTTATTTAAAACCTAGCATTGATTAAATGTCACGTACAGACTCTGCTCTAAGTGCCCTTCTCTAGTTTTAAATTATCTCATCACCCAGCTCTGTTTTTGACAGGTCAATATTACACACAAAAGGGCTAGTAACTACAGTAGCTCAACATAAACAAAGCAGATCTCTGCCAGGTCAGGTAGGTTACTGTGAGCCGGCAATGTTCAAATTTCAAAGTGTTTTGTCCTCACAATAATAATCCAGAAGGAACAACAGTTTTTACCTGTGATTTTGTGCTTTCCCATCACTACTGCTGATATGCACAGTGCAAACTCAGACGAGGGAGACAAGTTATAAGGTGAAATAGTGAAAATAGTTTATTTACAAGCTTACATCCCGTCGGATTGCAGCACATTGTGAGCTCGTAGATCAGCTATTTTCAGTACTTGAAAACATAAAAAGTCAGCAACAAAATATAGTCCCTATACTGTACTCTAGAACCAGGAAGGAGTGAAAGAGTCAGTCAGTCAGGCCCTTCACACAGAACAGAATGCACACACGCGAGGGCACACAGAATGCAGTGAGCGGTGCGGTCGGTCTTGTGCTCTGGTGTGTGTCGTAGTGAGCGCAGTGGGTTTCCAGTGTTTGCAACGCCGCTCAAAGTTCAACCATGAAATTGATCTTCGACCCCTTCTGCTACTGACCTTTTAATGCACAGCCAATAGCGAGAGCAAGTGGGCGGGACTGGTGAGCGGTGAAGATGAAACTGAGAATGAATTGTGTGTCACTGTGTGACTAAACCCCCCTGGTTCGATCAGTCAAACACTGGAGTATATCATGGTTTAGTCACATAATAATCACATGACTAAACATCAGTGTACAATTGGAGCTACAGGGTTTGTTATAACAAAATAATTAACATACTACACCGACTGCATGAACTTTACCAGGCAGTGCTAGCTTGTTACGTTAGCAGGGATGACACTATAAACAAATTTGCATTTCAATATTAATTATTTTGATGCTTCACTCTCAGCTTGCGCTGACCTTTGTGGTGAAATTGTCGCCTCTCCGAGTCCTGTGTGAAGGGCCAGCAGGGAAATACAGGATATGGGATGTAGAGGGTGTGGCAGTTGATGTTGTATAATGATGGAAAGACAAGAGCTTCCTTCAGCTCCACAGAACCAAGCCACACAATGAAAGGAATAAGGAAATTCACACAGAGACAGATTTGAGTAGAATCACCACTTTAGGCCATAAGCACGGTTCGCTGCACAAAGCCTTTCAAATTCAGCCAAATAACCAACAGCCATACAGACTGTTATTGTGTCTGCTGCTGTGGATAAGGAAGAGGTTAGGCACCCGCTGGTCGGTTCCAGCCATAGGTCCATCCATCCCAACGCGGAGGGCTTTGCATTGGGATTTGTGTGCCAGGGTGTGAGGAGGGACTAGGGAGGTTTACAGCTCTCACAGCAAACATAGACTAAATGACATCATAATGGAAAGCTCTCTTAACCATATATATACTTTGTACTATAATAATGAAATCTAGTATACATGCAGCTTTTTAAACAATACCAAGTTAAGTATGATTATATTGTTTTATATATTGTTCTAAGTGGATGGCAGACTTACGGGTAAGTGGATGGCAGTGTACACACCACAACCATAACGACATCAGTGTTGATGTTCACATAATGATCATAATAGTTTTAGTGTGGATGGCCCTTAAGAGAGCAGGTAATGAAAATGGCCTGTGTTGTTTACACAGCAACGATCAGAATAGAAAACGACAAAATGCTGTTGCGTTCTCACTTTTTTATTTTTCGTTTACATGGAGACTCACCAGCGATTGAAAACTATCCAGTCACTTAATATTTTATTTTTCCATTTGTTCTAGAGACCGTTGTCGTCTAAACGGGACATTAGACTTGACCTTTATGTGTTTTCGTTTTATGGGCTTGACCTTTGTATGTTTACCAGTACTGCGTGTGTAACCATAGACATGCTTGACATCTTGGCCATGGACACCTTGGTCTGCCAATGTACCCAATGTTATGGGACTGAAATACATATAACCCTCTCTTTTTTGTTTTTTATTCCTTTCTGTATCCGTTATGATTTATATCACCTGATCACGTAATGTGACCAAACCATATATTCTCTACTTGTCATGTGAAACTGTCTGGTCGTGGTGTTATCTTGCTCTCCGAGCTTGCCAGTCAGAAACCTCTGAGGAGTGAGGACCACATGGAGGAAGGGTCTATTCTCAAACTGCTTGTTATCATGTTCATGCACAGAACATATGAGATACAGAGTAAACTGCTCTTGAATGGCGTGTGTCTCCTATGACAGAATGTTATGTTGGAGGTGGAGTTTGGCATGTTTCCAGGATGAAATTAGCAACACAGCATATCTTATACCAGGACTAGGGCAAGAAAAAGACTATCCATTAGGTTACACAGTACAGGGGGGGGGGGGTGAGAGTCACGCGATCAGAATGACATGTCCCAGCTGGAAGATGACCTTTCAAAGGCAACCTACAGTATTCCTCTATAGAAACATGGGTTGTTGAGTGATGGAGATATGGCTTTTTAACGTTAACATTTGTGTTCTATGATAATAATAAACTTACATTTTGTATAGCACTTTAAGAATAGAGTCACAAAGTGCTTGACAGAAGAATTCACAATGCATTACAATAACAAAAATAAATATAGCTGCAAGCAGCTATAAGATGGGGTCAAGTGAAAAAAGAAAAAGCTACATGCAATATACACATAACATTTATGAAATTCACTACTGGCATTGGTAGACTAGAGATGTCAGCTTTTTTTGTTACGCTGGTTGGCTGAAGGGGTTGTCTGTCAACACTGTTTTCCCCTACACTGTTGTCCCACTGTTGTCCCTTCCATGCATATGGAGTCCAGACTCCATATGCATGAATGGAAATGTGATTTCAAGGGGAGCAAGGCCACGGAATTCTTTGAATTGACCAAAAAAAGGATCAAAGTGGATCGACAAATCATAACAATTTACTCATCGGGAGATCTAAAGTTCAGAGGTCTTGTGATGAATGAGTGCAATGTGAGCTTCAGTTCCTGAGGGATTCTCACAGACCTCTGCTATATTGCCAAATTTCATTTAGAACGACAGCCCAGAACTGCCAATACTGCTAAAATTGTGGCATATTCAAGCAAACAGCAAACAATAATGACAAAATAAAATGAATAATACAATTAAGAGTGCAGGGGTTGAAAGCAGCATTATAAAGGTGAGTTTTCAGAAGGGATCATCAATGTCTTTGATCTGGGCTTGTCATAATATGTGAACATTCTGCTAAAATAGTAGACAGAGAAGCACACAAAGCGTCACATCACACTGCATTGTGTGAGCATGTAGGACGACTATTTTCAGAGAAGAGGGGTTGAAGGACAAAAGACCCTGTGGGACCCTGGTATAATACTGTAAGGTAACTATTTACCATTTAGAATGTCTAGTGTTCAGAATGCATTTTTCAGATTACTGCACAAATTAGAAATGCATTCTGTCGAGGTGCCAACTTGCGCGTTGCACACAAGTAATTGTGCATTGGCCGGCGGACACATACGACCAACTACGCAGCCGATTACAGTACTTGCGCGCTCTGCTTACGCAAATAAAAAGGGAATTTAGATCGACCACCAACAAATCAATCAATTATTCAACACACGTGATAGCTCAGTCAATTTCATTGGATTGGTGTTTTCCACAACAAGTGAATAAAATAATGCCACTCCACAATTAATCATTACAGCTACATGAATTTTGCGATAATACTGATGTGAACCACCAAGCTCATGCATGGGGAAAGTCATGGCTTATGTGTCTGGACCTCAACTAGCCAATGGGGTGCACATGCCATATGCCATTACTGTATTAACCTATATTTGGCGTGCAATGTTTACTGCTGTCGAGTTGACAGATGTATCCCAGGCACCAGATGTCAGCGCTCTTGTTGGGCCTGCCCTGCCAGCCAGCAGCCTAGGTGAGCAAGCTCCAGCTTCAGCCCAGAGCACCCAGCAGCGCACTGGGGAATAATGATGCTGTCAGCTCCATGTTTGATACTGCCAGCAACAACGGCAGGCCCCGCCCATCGGCTCTTCTCTCTCCCACACACTCATAACCTTTACAACCCCAACTTCCCTTATGCCTATAATTTATGATATGAAGTGTTGAAAAGCCTTGAAACTGTGGGGGAAATATTGAACATCTAACATACAACAAAATTCTTCTCTCAGTCAGTCAGTCTGCCTCTATGGAATTCCCAACACCCGTTCCGACATGAAGCCATGCCCCCCGCGCTTCGCGATGTTTGACATGCTTTGCGGTTTTAGGGTTAGGTTTTGGGGTTTGGGTTAGGGTTAGTCTATTACTATCCCTACCCCAAACTCCTAACCTGACCTTAACCGCAAGCAGGTTGCAATGCTGTTGTTGTTGTTGTGGCGCCGCCATGACAGTTTTACCAGTTTTACACCGACCAATCACGCACGGGGGCGTGGCTTCATGTCAGGAAATACGTTCTTATGTGCGTTGGGAAAAGTCTTCAAGCAGTCAGTCTACGGGCCAGTCCATCCGTCACGCCACCATATATGGCTATCAGTCCGTCACACCTCGTGACATGTCACACCACTGGCTGTCAGTCCGTCACCTCTCATGACACGCTCCATATATGGCGTCTCCATATATGGCCGACTCCATATATGGGTGTCTCCATACAGGGAAGTCTGGAGCTCTCTGGTGGAGCTGTTGCCCCCACTACCCAACAACGGATAAGCGGTTGAAGATGGATGGATGGATGATCCATATAATGAGGATCACGACCCTCGATCATCAAAACCTCGATAGCCATACATGGAGAAGACTGGATCATCACCTAGATCTGCATATATGGAGCCGCCCAGCAACTCTACTCTGACCTCAAACCCTTAGATCTCCATATATGGAGCTGACCTGTAGTGACATTCCATATGTTCATCCTTCCCCACCTGTCCTTCCTCTTCAATGTCTCCCTTTTGACTGATACCTGTCCATTTAAACTCTCTCTAGACGGGCCCGCCACAAAGTTATTAGTGCGTTCGTTGCTTGAGCTGCCAGGTTCATATTTTCCAGTCACTCGAGGAATGTGGGATTATCTAATGCATCTTTAATAACCATGGCAGGGGGGACAGTGAGATAATTGTGAAAGGTTAAGGTTAATCTCTCATTTTTCCCTGAAATAGACTATGGGTGAAACCGTTTATCTGCTCTGAGAGCATTGGGCGCGTGTGGCGGATTCCGGAGGAGAGATGGAAGTGAGGCAATTTGTCAATCAAAACCTGTGTGATGTGCCATATCGCAATTCACAATGCATGGTCTGTGATCTGCAATTTACATCAATGGATCTGGAATGTTTATATAGGCCTGTCACAACTATTACATAATCGCTTAATTGCAATTATTTGAGATAATCGCAATTATTTTTTGCATAATTGTCGTAATCATGATCAATATTTCCATTTTGAATCCTATAATGACATGTCCAAAATAGGGACACAGGGTTAATGCATAGGAGAATTAAATTGGTGATTAAATGGGGGATTTAAGGAGGACATCTTCCACAAAACCATGATGCAGAATAGCAAAAATAATTGTCAAAGCCCCTTGGTGACTTTCTTTGAGGTTTGAAAAGTTTTATTCTATGGTGATGAAACATTTCAGTACATTGCATTCAGGACAGAGATTCTTTCCTGTATTGGTGCCAGTATACTTCCCTCTCATCATGTAATCTTAAATGTGGTCTCCTCCCACCTGTTTTATTCACATAATTGCAGTGGTGTAAAGTAACTAGATTTACGCAAGTACCTTAAAGTACAGTACACTTTTTGAGGATTCTTTAATTTTCTGGAGTGTTTACAATTTACTTCTTACATCTATTCCACTACATCGCAATCAAATATTGTATATACTCCATTACAATTACTTGGAAACTTTAGTTAGGCCTACTGGTTTGAAGAAAAGTTACGAAACATACATTAACCACTTCAACCCTATACTTAGCAATTTGAAAATGTGCTATTTTGAACAGAATTTGCTACATGACCGTCTCCATGCAGGCATAGGAGTCCACTATAGTGGTTCTCAAACTTTGGGGTAACTTTCAGAGTTACCCCATAAGCTTTTTTATTATTATCCAATCATTTTGTATGTCTGACTGTGGGAAAAATCTATATTCATTTTATATTCATGAGTCTAAACTAGGCCTATCACGGCACGTTTTCATTCACAGGAAGTAGCCTAATAAAAATTGGCTTTTTAGACACTACAAAAATGTATTTCCCCATGAGTCTGAGTCGTGAGTATATTTTGATGCCACGACAATGTTGTACTTTTAGTAGTAAAATTTGATTACCAGACTTTTACTTGGAGTATTTCTACATTGTGCTATATATATTATATTGCCTCCAAAATGTGAGTAGGCTACTCCTTCCAAGCTATACACTGCATAATTGAATGGACAGGACTTTAGGCTATCCTGACAGACACAATTAGCACACACTCTCCGCCCCGCCCACGGCTCCGCCCCTCCAACCACCACCACCCCAATTGCAGCTAATTAGGCAGTGAATATCTGCCAGCCGTCAAAGTAAAACGCTACTGTCCCTTTAAATCGTCGCCCGTTATAAATCCACGGAGCGACGCGCGGCTGCTCATAAAAAGCCAGAGAAAACGCACAACACTGCCTTCAAGTAAAAATTAATAAATACTAAATAAACAAAAAACACAAATAGCTTGCACACCAAGTTAACACTTGTATTCACACTTCACAGTCACACACATGCTTTTACTAACACTGTAGTCCCCTAGACGCGTTGGATTTGGTGGATTTGCACAGCCGTGCGGACTTCTTCTTATTAAAGTGGGAGGGGGAGAAGTTTCCCCAAAGACGCGCTCCTCCTCGGATCACTCAGACAGAGAGACGATGCCGTCCTTCTCTGCATGGTCCTCCATACTCTCACTACTAGCAGACGCTCTGCATCATCACTGGATGATTTGGTGATTCTCAACACAAAAAAAAGAAAAGAAAAACATTGGTTCTGCAAGTTGTTCACCGGGAACTAGCGAGAGACTGAGTCAGAGAATGCTCCCACAAGTCCCTAGGATTCTATTATATGTCTTGTTGTCTTTCTGCATTTTTCACGGAGGCTTCATCAGGTAAGGAGCAGCTGTGTGTGTGTATGTGTTGTTACTTTATTGATATGTTGTCTCTAAATTATAGTCTATGTGCGCACCATCGCACGATTATGATGGTCAGTAGCGCGTATAGTCACTTTCACTTTTCACCATCCAGTGCATGCACCAATTGGTGGTGGTCATCAAGTTTCGGACCATTAGCTCCAGTTGATCATTGAGTGTGAGTTATTATCATCATCATACTAATTGGCATGAGTTCTAGGCTACTTTTCTTAAGTTTCACCTTTAGCAAACCAAGCCCTTAGGTTTTGGTTTGGTGTGTTTTTGTGTGCGCGCGCGCGTGCGTGCGTGCGTGCGTGATGTGTGTAAAACAAAATAATAATCATAAAAGATGATCAAACGCAGCTCAATGCTGACAGGTCTCCTCTGACTGCAAATATTCAAAATAGGCAAATAGCTAGCTGAACTGAGGCATTATAGAATAATCATCAAAATCAAACTTGAAGGCAAAAACAACCTGTGGAAATGTATTGAAAATACATTTATTTGTGACTGTTCTTTCGAATCTTTCCATGACGCACACCTACTAATTAGGCAAAAGGCATTATGTGCATTGCTTATTATTGTTATTTTTAAGAGTTGACATATATAAAAAATGGCTTCAAAACAATAAACAAATGCGTAACACGTGCATTATTAATTATTCAATTAAGAGTCTCTCTCTCTCTCTCTCTCTCTCTCTCTCTCTCTGCAAGAACTTTAGCTGGGAACACTTTCCTTATTTCATGCCCTGTCAACCCCAGGTGTGAGTGGGGGCCGGCCCGGGGTGTGTTGAGGTGGGGGGGATTAATATCTGCATAATCCTGGAGCGGAGGCAGAGCTGTGACTCTGTGAACCCAGGGGTTATAGGCAGACCAGTCGACAGCACCTCCGCTGATGAATGGGGAAAAAAGGGAGGAATAGGACCAGTAGGAGGAAGAGGAGGACAGTTGGACAGAACTGAGAGAAGAAGGTGGACAGAGAAGGTACAACATGAGCAACAATGGCAAAAAAGAAAATCCAACCCCTTTTTGAGACATATGAGGAGAGAAAGCTGTGCATATGGAATTG
>OOFJ01049475.1:7961-19564 GCA_900323375.1 Benthosema glaciale
GTGTGTGTGTGTGTGTGTGTGTGTGTGTGTGTGTGTGTGTGTGTGTGTGTGTGTGTGTGTGTGTGTGTGTGTGTGTGTGCGTGCGCTCACGCATGGGTGCGCGTGCATGTGTGCTTGTGTTGGCTATATAAAGGCGACAACTTCTGCTTGGGGAGTGCCTGCACCCATATCTGCTTGCTTTCGGCTGTGGGACCCAGGTTCTGGACATGTGCCTGTCCATCAGGCTGGACACTGGCTGCTGACCAGATGACCTGCGTCAGAGGTAGGAATCCTGCCAAAAGAGAGAAAACACTCATCACTTGATTTGATGAGAAAGGAAGCCAGGTCAGATGCAATTAATAGATTTATCTCATTATCAATTATAATTGTTTATAATCTTTTTTTTTCCCACTATCAACAAAGTTATGATTTGTAATTGTTCTTGTTTTGTCCAGCTTAATGCTAATAAGAGGAGAAATCTGAGAACGATTTGGACTCATATTTTGGATTAAACTAGGGACGTGTCAACAGTATCCCATTTTAGATTTCCGTGTAAAATCCTGTTTCAGTCATAAATATTAGGAATCATAAAAGCACATCTTAGGTTCCATCAAGACAAGGGGCCTATAATCCGAGGTCCATGGAGTCGCCTTTAGGTCAGCAGCTTAAGCCATCTCAGGTTTCGGCTCATTCAAGCCAAGCAGAACGCATTCTCTCCCTGGAGGCCAATGATTATCCAAGAATGAAAATGCCCCACAGCCATCCATTGACTCTAATCGCTGATGACAAAGCAAATCAGATTGTGGAACAAACTTTCACCAGTCAATCCTCATTATAGATAAAAGGCTGTTTTCCTGGATTTGAGTAAACCAGTGATCCCTTATTCCCAGTGGAGATCATACACTAAAGGTGACTTTTAGCCATAGATGAGGTTAAATCCAGGTGCGAGGAACAGGCTTGTGTAAATCCAGCGTGTGGCAACACAGAAGTGCCACTTTGATCTTCTACGTAATCCCAAACTTATTTAATGATTCGTTGACTGATTTATGCACAATAATGCCATTGAAAAGCATATTGTTGATGTTCCCAAAGGTTACACAAATGTGTTTTTCTTCTCGAAGGCTTGTATCAACATTGTTCATTTTTTGTTTATTTTTCACTTTGTTCACGTCAGTTGAGGATCCATTCCTGGTGGTTGTAAGGGACAGTATGATCTACGGCATTTCCCTGAATCCAGATGAAAAGAGTAATGATGCAATGGTTGCTATCGTTGGCCTTCAGAATGGCTACGATGTCGACTTTGATGACAACGAACAAACCATCTACTGGGTGGAGCACCCGGTGAGTCTAACCACCACAGCAGTTCATGTCAAGGACCCCATTATTATTATATATTTGTTCCAGGGACCCCTCTCCCCCCCTCTCCATACAAGAAGACTTGACAAGAAAGATAATTCAGTCACATAACTCACGAAAAGATTTAACCAATATTTATTATAGAACTAGAATACAGGTGTGCATATAACATTTTACATTGGCGTTCGGCTCTGCTACATTGTTCTCCCTGCTCGGCACAATTAAACACCATCATTAAACATTACGAGCAGGGAGATATTATATACAATAACAACCCCCCATGGGGAACAGAGATAACAGAGCCCACCGGTGGTGCTGGGGTGGTGGTGGGAGCAAACCTCACATAACAACAACATGGAACCAACCACAGAAGGAAGGCAGGAAGAAGCATGCAATCTAGTGCATAGACATTATAAAATATAGACGCCTCACTGGCAGCTGTAGTCCATTGGAGCGACGAATGTGCATAAGAGGGCGGAAGTACGACGGCACGCTACGTCACACTGTCACTCAAGTGATTCCTGGCAAATCACAGCGCATCTTTTCCGGGAGTTATCAGATGCGCTGCAAGGAATCTCGGGAATGTTTTTGCCCTCTCTTGAGCTCATTCGCTCGAGAGCCAAGAGGGCACTGACGCACGCGGAAGCTTTGAAGTGCCCTCTCATGATTCGCAAATTTTCCCCTCCTACGAGCATACGCGCTCCAGAGCCGGAAAGGGCGTCTACGTTTATGTCTATGATCTAGTGAGCTTAAATACCCCGCCCAATTGGTCAGCTGACTGCCACATCAGCAAATGACATTGTCGTCTGCACATACTGAATACACCCACATAGTAATGCAGCATATTAACCCCTTGAGTATATGCATGTGCCCTAGCCTAGAGCACAGCATGAAACCTCTCGAGTATATCTGACTGAACTAACTCTGCAAGCTACGCAACATATATTCCAAAACTGACCCCACTTTGAGAACAACTGGTCTACAATTCAACGCTGAGACACGTACTCTATGCAGTAAAACTCAGAGTGCTCATTTAACCATGACAGGGTCAATTTTGGGGTCCATTTGGGTCTAATATTTACTTTCTCAAAGTTAATTTATCATGAGGCTATTACTGTGCACAGAACATATTCTAAAAATATATACTGGTACATCATCTGTCCACTTTGTTCCCCAATCCCCAGGGTGAGATCCACAGGGTGAGGTCAGATGGCACCAACCGGACAGAATTTGCCCCTGCTTCCATCCTGGGCTCCCCCGTTGGCCTGGCTCTGGACTGGATAACTGAGAACCTGTACTACACCAACCCAGTTACACAGTCTATTGAGGTGAGAAAAACTGTGCTTGTCCTCTCAGGGACCACTGAAATGTTGAATGAAGCTGCCATTACTGAGTAGGCTTCTGTCGGGATCTATTTGGAGAGAACACAATGACTTTGTGTGTGTGTGTGTGTGTGTGCGTGTGTGCGTGCGTGCGTGCGTGCGTGTGTGCGTGCGTGCGTGTGCTTGCGTGCGCTTGCATGCTTGCGGGTGGTGCTCTTTGTGTGTTTTCACATGCTTGGCCAGGTTCTGAAGCTCAGAGGGGAAGTGCAGTACCGGACAACGCTCATCACAAATAACGGCTCCCCGACTGGCCCTGGCACACCTATTGGCATTGCAGTGGACCCGGCGCGTGGGTAAGCCCCATTTAACACAGCCCTGGCATGGACGCTCATCCCTACAGCCACTGAGCCCTATCGGCCTCCTCAGCGCCATCTGCTCTGCCCCCAGAGAGAGAGCTCAGGCACTGATACTGAACACCAGTATTTTGGACAAAGTACTTAACCCCAGTACTTGAGTCAAAGCATAGATACTCCTGGTCAAATATTACTCCACTGCAAGTGAAAAGTTAGAGTACCGGAATAGTTACTTTTAATAATACTTACGTGTTCAAAAGTGCAACTCGTTAATGTCGGGGCAGAAAACTTGTATATTGTATATATCAACTTTTTAATGTTTACTTTTTTCTTTTCATTAATTTACAAATTGACGAATGAACACGACTATATTCCCATCGTTAATCTTTTTCAGAAAACTCTACTGGACGGACCAGGGCACAGAGAGCGGCATCCCAGCCAAGGTGGCATCTGCAGACATGGATGGTTCCAATCCTGTCATCCTCTTCAGTGGCAACATGCAGCACATAGAGTTTGTCACCCTTGATATCGCAGAGAATAAGCTGTACTGGGCCGTCACCGGCACTGGCGTGGTGAGCACTTACGGCTAATTCATACTTTACTTTTGGCAAATAAAGTGCCTCAAGACAGGACTTCACTGATGGATATGTCACTATTTAGCATTCATTCTTAGGGTTTTGAAAGTTACCTTTGAAATGTCATCATCATCCTTCGACTGTCGTCGAGATCCTAGATGACACGTCTTTCCATCGGGTCCTGTCAGCCATCGCTGCTCTCAGTTCTTGGAATCCTGTGTCCCTGGTTACTCTGGACAATTGGGGGAGCCGCCATAGCAGGATATCTGATATTACTTGATCCTTGGAGCGGTAGCAGTGACCAGCAAAGATCGCTCTGATCTCTGATCGACGTGCTACGGTTGTTATTGGCGGCAGTTCACCATAGATCTGCTCTTTGGTTGGATGAGTTTTCCAGGATATGTTTTTAACACACATGAGGAGTCTTGTATACAGTATGTGCCATCAAGCCGGTCTTGTAATTCCTTCTTCATAGTCCATGTCTCAGCTCCATATAATAGGATGCTTTCAACACAGGCCCTGAAGATAGAGACCTTGGTGGAGGTTGAAACGCTGGACTGCCAGACTCTGAGGAGTTTGTTGCAGGCGTTCCAGACTTGTCCCTTTCTAGCAAGAACGTCCTTTCTGCTGTCAGCCACATATGAGCCCAGATATTTAAAGTCCTCGACTTCCTTAATATGTGATCCATCCATTGATGTAATACTTGGATGGGTTGAAATGTAATCCCATACATATCACTGACTACTAGAATTGAAATACATAATATAATCATTTAGATTACCTCATCATAGATATGTGACCTTATTTCACTTGATTATGTTTATATTACTTTCTATATAAATGTTTTAAGCCTGGATATGCGCACCCATATAAACAGACAATGTCTGATATTATGACATACAGGTTCTCATGTTTTGATGGATAATTGCAACTGATTGGAGTTCACTTGGTCATTTCAACTCCACAGATTGAGCGCGGGGATCCAGACGGGAGTGGCCGCATCACCGTCGTGGCCGGCCTGTCTCACCCGTGGGGCGTGGCTGTCTTTGAGGATTACCTCTACTTCTCCGACCGCGACTTTGAGGCCATAGAGCGCGTAGACAAAGCCACGGGCGCCAACAAGATTGTGTTGCGGGACAACGTCCTCGGACTGAGATCGCTGAAAGTTCACCACCGAGAGAGTAAGTGTTGCTGGACTGTGAGGAGCACATGTTGAAACGCAGTCGGTTCTATGTACCGCATGACTCACTGTCTTACTGTCTCTCTCTCTCTCTCTCTGTGCTTTCTGCTTTGTTGCGTCACATTCACTCTGCATCCTCAGCCGTGGCTGGGACATCCAACGGATGCAGTAACAACATTGGGGCTTGTGAGCAGCTGTGTCTGCCACGTCCCGGGGGTCTGTATACCTGTGCGTGTGCCACAGGTTTTAAAGTCAACGCTGACAATAGGACCTGCGCTCCGTACGAGTCCTATGCAGTCATCTCCACTCTGTCTGCTATCAAAGGCTTCAGTCTGGAAGGGACAGACCATTCCGAGACCATGGTGCCTGTAGCTGGAAGAGGTGAGTGTGACTTCTAACTACTAAATTGACACAGAATACTAAAACTTTCATTGAGAGCATAGCTGGCCGATTGCCATGTTCATTCTAATGACCCGTTAATGGGCCTGTTTGAATTCATGCTAATGACCCGTTAATGGGCCTGTTTGAATTCATGCTAATGACCCGTTAATGGTTTTGCAGGCCGCAACGCGCTACACATTGATGTGCACATGGCGTCTGGCTTCATCTACTGGTGTGACTTCAGCATGACCGTGGCATCACAGAACGGCATCAGGCGAGTCAAGCCAGATGGCTCAGGATTCCGGAGCGTGATTACATCTGGAATTGGACGTAATGGGATAAGAGGCATTGCTGTGGACTGGGCTGCAGGTACTCTATCAACATGGTCCCACTCTCATCCTCAAGCTGCTATAGAAATTAATGACTAAAAAAATATATATATATTTATAACAAAATACCAAAAAGTGGGAAAATATAACTTTCAAAATATATATTTGGTCCCTGGAAATATATACCCTGGTATGGTACTTCATATAAGGGCATACAATGCAATTTGTATTGATGAATTTAGATATCGTTGCTATTAAAATGTAGTACAGACAGATTTATGGTGCATAGGGCATAGCAGTGGCATCTATTTAAGTACCCTTTTTTGCTGGTTTCTTTTGTTTGTTCACAGAATCAAATATGTTCTGGTCAATTCACTACTAGAATACAGGATGGCTTCATTCTAGGCTTAAAATAATTGAATTTAATATTGTTATATATATTTTTGAATGGGGTCTGGAACGATGGAACCAGAAAATGGCCGCCACTGCTATGCCCTATTGACCAAGCTGATGTGTATTGGTGAATGGTGATCCCTTTTCAGCTGTGTCGGGCTCAGTTACACAGTCACAATGGGTCGCTGGATATCCATACTGATTTGTGCAACTGCAAATAATGCCAGTTACTCAACTTGGATATTGTTTTTTTCACAGGAAACCTATATTTCACCAATGCATTCCTGACTGAGACATATGTGGAAGTACTCCGGCTGAATTTCACCTTCCGCAGGGTACTGTTGAAGACCCAAGTGGACATGCCCCGCCACATTGTGGTGGACCCCAAAAGACGCTATCTGTTCTGGTCGGACTATGGCCAGAATCCTAAGATTGAGCGGGCGCTTTTGGATGGTACAAACCGCACCGTCCTAGTATCCTCTGGAATTCTAACCCCAAGAGGCCTGGCTCTCGACCGGCAGACTGGCTACGTCTACTGGGTAGACGACTCCTTGGATATGATCGCTAGGGTCAGTCCCGAGGGTGGGGACACGGAGATAATTCGTTATGGCAGCCGCTACCCTACTCCATTTGGGATCACAGTGTTTGAGAGTAGTATCATTTGGGTTGATAGGAACCTGAAGAAGGTGTTCCAGGCTAGCAAAGAGCCAGGGAGCTCAGAGCAAGCTGCCGTCATCAGAGACAACATCAACATGCTGAGGGATGTCACCATCTTTGACCAGCGCACCCAGCCCACCTCGGCCCTGGAGCTTGACAACAACCCCTGCGTTGAGGGCAATGGCGGCTGTTCCCACTTCTGCTTTGCACTTCCGGGCAGCCAGACCAGGAAGTGCAGCTGCGCCTTCGGGAACCTGGCGGCCGACAACGAGAGCTGCATCGTGTCACGGGACGATTACCTCATCTATACCACGGAGAGCACGGTGCGGAGCTTGCGTCTGGACCCCGAGGACCACGCGCTACCCTTCCCCGTGGTCAATGTGCCACGCACCTCGGTGGCGCTGGACTTTGACCTGACGGACAGGAGGATCTACTTCACACAGAGCTCGGGGGCGGGCTCGGGCAGCATCAGCTACATCAGCCTGTCCTCTGTCACCTCGTCCCCCGTAGTGGTGGCCTCAGGTAAAACATCTATGCCGTAGGTTTGAGGGGAGTGAAAGATTGCACACTCTGACGATCGATATACTGTTTTCATCCACACATCCATGCAGAGGTCTTCAACAGGGGGGGTTTGGGACCCTAGAGCGCCCAATTGTTGTCATAGAAACCACTTCAATTAACCACTTCAATCCTAGCATCCCTATAATGAGGGGATGTTAATGTTCTGCAAGACGTTGTGAGCTTGTTTGTAGATCTGCTATTATCGGCAAAGAAGTTTAGTGTAGTCGAAAAAAGAGCACAGAGTTTACTAATTATTGAGGGTTTAAGTGTTTAACCCCTCAATTCATATTATGAATTCAACATATTAATAGTGTCAGCTTTACTAGTTCTGCTGCTGTGTCACACTTGTGAACCCGTCAGTCGTGGTGTCGATAAACAATAATGCTTACCGACCTCGAACTAAAGGCTGTACAGTAGAGATGAAAGGACTACAGTACAAACATTGATGAATGTACATTGATTGCCCTGTATGGACGTTGTGCTCCTAGAATGTTAAGTACTTTCTAGAACAGTGATGTGTAGCGTATGTAGATGTAGTGATGTAAAGCACTACATTTCCACACTCAATCCAGAGGGCCACACTGCACATACTGTCATGCAGAAACCTCTTATATTTGAATGCCCTCTAATTGGAATCCTGAAAAGTTAAATCTTTGTAGACTAGGTCTAGACTGGAAGGTTTGTGTTGTTGATGGTGTTGTGTGTGATGCATATGTTTGGTTTGGTCCAGATCTCGGGGCTCCTGATGGTATAGCATATGACTGGATCAACAGAAGGATCTATTACAGCGACTACATGAACCAGAGCATCAGCTCCATGGCAGTCGATGGCTCTGAGAGGACAGTTATCGCTAATGTACCCAGGCCACGTGCCATTATGGTGGATCCTTGCAGGGGGTAAGACTGTAGTAACGGTATCAAAAGAATGGATTTATCTTTCACTCTGTTGAAACAAAATACTTTGTTCTAGATTCCAGGTCTGTACAGTAAAATGTAAGCACATTTCAAAACAGTATCCTATATACAGTATTGTCCCAGTAATGGACTGGAATCTTGAAACAGTTCTTTCCACTCTCCACAGCTATATGTACTGGACAGACTGGGGGACCCATGCAAAAATTGAGCGAGCCACTTTAGGAGGGAACTTCAGAACAGAGATTGTGAATAGCAGTCTGGTGTGGCCCAATGGCCTTACCCTAGACTATGAAGAACAGAGGCTGTACTGGGCAGATGCCAGCTTGTAAGATTTTATGATTTATGATTTTCTTCTTTAAACATTTCCATCACTATACAGTATTTATATTTTTGTCTATGTGGTAAATGATTATTTTTTTGTTAAATACAGGGTGGATTCTAGAGTCATTCATTTCCATGAAAAACTTATATATGATATCATATAGATTTTTCTATATATATTTAATAGCTATATATTACCTTGAGTGAAATTATGTCACATACCGTGGGAACATTTTGTGTTTATTTCCAACACCGTTTCTGGTCCGTCACCAGACAGAAGATTGAGCGCTGCTCTCTTACCGGGGCCGACCGGGAGGTCATAGTTGGCACCGCGATATATCCGTTCGCCATGACCATGTACGGCCAGCACATCTACTGGACGGACTGGAACACGCGCAGCATCTACCAGGCCAACAAGCACGACGGCTCTGACCAGCGGGTGATGATCCAGAACCTGCCGTCTCGGCCCATGGACATCCACGTTCTGGGCGTCAGGAAGCAGCAGCAGTGTGACAGTCCCTGTCAGCAGTTCAACGGAGGCTGCAGTCACATCTGTACACCAGGTGTGTACAGTATGTAGGAGAGCTAAGCCTCCCATGCATCATCTGCATGCTGTAATGCACCATGACAGTGGGTGTCCTATGGTAGAAAGTAACTAGCATTTACAATATTGAGGTACTTGGGAAGTACCTCAATAAAGGGGAACTTGTGAAATGGGACATTCTGTGAATATATTTTGATACCAATTGTACTTTTACTCAAGTACAGTTTTTTTAAGTTCCAGACTTTTACTTTTAAGAGAGTATTTCTACATTGAAGTATTGATACTTTTACGTAAAAAGATGTGAGTACTTTTTCCACAACTGCCTATCTGTGTCCTTATGAACCCGACCCAATCATAAGGTTGTGTCCTATTCTTTATTAATCTGTTCAGGTCCCAATGGCGCCGAGTGTCAGTGTCCGTCAGAGGGGCGGTGGTACCTGGCTGAGAGCAAGTACTGTATCCCTGACAATGGGACCCGCTGCAGCGCGGCTCAGTTCACCTGTATGAACGGCCGCTGCATTCGGGCCCAGTGGAAATGTGACAACGACAATGACTGCGGGGATGGCAGTGATGAGCTGGAGAGAGTCTGTGGTAATGGATTTCGTGAACAACAAGAAACTTTCCCCTTAATCGGTTCCTCTTGTTTGTCCAGTTGTTTTTGTTGCTTCTCTGTTTCTGTCTGCTATCCGCTTTTGTTTGGGTTTTTTCCTTATCCTTTTGACACAGAATTTATCTAGAATGTCACTGTGGATGAATTCCTGTGCTGTTGATTAGCACCCGTAGAGTGGTGGCGAATCTCCCTCTGTCTGTCAAATAGAACTCAAAATACTGCTCTGCTCTGCTCTTTTCTTTCTGAAATACTGTACCCTTGCCTTTACTGACACTAACATGTTTCTGTTTCTCACCGTAACATATCACTTTTCCAGGACCCAAGGTTGATTTCAGCTCTTTTGGTGTGTATGCTTGCGTTTCACTAATCCAAAATTAAGTGACCTTTAGTTTCCCCATAACAACTCGAATTAATGTTAACAAACGAATCTGATGTGCTCATATCTTGCATGCAGTCCCTCAAGTGGCATCGTCATTTATTGCCTTGTCAGGTAAAATGTCAATTGTGTACAGTAGTGTACATTAGTGTACATTAGTGTTGATCCTTTCTAGCCCACTGGTTCTCAAACAGTGCGGGTTGTAGAGACGTAAAAATAAAATGTTCTTTTCCCGCTGGTAGATCTGCTAGTTTCACTAGTAGTTAGGGTCCTGGGCAAACATCTAATAATCTCTCTTTTGGGTCTTGACCTGAACAGTTTGGGAACCACTGCCCTAGTTCACTGGTGCTCAAACATTTTTGAAGAACTCCTAAATTGATAGGTATTTGGACATCGACCACCATCTGATTTTGTGACAAGCCTGTCACAAAATCCTATCAGATGGTAATCTAATCATCTCCCCATAAAAGAAGATATAAAATATATACCAAAATAGTAGATCCAGAAGCTCACAACAACATGTCGCATCGTTGAGTACACGTAGAGTACAAGTTTGTACATGCAGAAACACCCAAAGTCTAGGCTTCTTATTTATTTTTTCATTTTTTTCTATTGTGTTCCTAAAAAGCTGGGTGACGACCCACAGCTTGAAAACCACTGCTCTAACCTGCTTCTACTTGACGCGTGTTTTATTGTGTTCTTTGATCGGCTGCAGCCTTCCACACCTGCGCGGCTACACTGTTCACGTGCGGGACGGGCCGATGCGTGCCGTACCACTACCGATGCGACCACTACGACGACTGCGGGGACAACAGCGACGAGCTGGGCTGTCTGTTCCGACCCTGCGACTCCAACACGGAGTTCGCCTGCAATAACGGACGCTGCATCGCCAAGGACTACGTCTGCAACGGCATCAACAACTGCTACGACAACGGCACATCGGACGAGCAGAACTGCCGTGAGTGACCCAGTGTTGTATTTTTTGGGAGGGCCTTGATGGCGTCATGAATGATGGCTGATTTTAAACTTGGTTGCATATTGAAAATGGCCGATCTACAAGCTCACAAGCTCTGCGGCGCGTTGTGATCTATTGGATCTTTTCTCCACTGGTCTCTCCCAACATTTTTGTATAGTTTTATTTGTTGACGAAATTGTCACTAGATTTAGTCTTAGTATTACTCATTGTATCTTGGTTTTTATTTTATTTAACATTTAAATAATCAATCAATCAATCAATCAATCAATTTCAGTCAGCTAAGCAGTTTTTTCTTTTTTTCTTTTTTTTTCTCATCTCAGCGGACAGAACCTGCCTGCCCGAACACACAAAGTGTCAGTCGACCAACATCTGCATTCCGCGCTCCTACCTGTGTGACGGTGACAACGACTGTGGGGACATGAGCGACGAGAGCCCCACACACTGTGGTGAGTGGACCTGTGAGGTGGGCTTTTCCACTGTCTTTCTACTGTCATATCATTCAGATGAAAGACTGTAGACATTGTAAAAGTCTAGATGAACGTCTATGCAACTGCTGAAAACAACTATTATTATTTTAATTGTGACGAAAACCGGGATAGTTTTGTAGTGAATGTTGAAAACCGGCACATTTGCGACACACAGCTTGAAATCGGGACAATCCCAACCAAACCAGGACGCCTGGTCACCCTCCCACTCTCTCTCTCTCCCTCTCTCTCTCTCACACACACACAAACACGCACACATGCACACTGACACGCACGCACGCACGCACGCAC
>OOFJ01049479.1:0-16411 GCA_900323375.1 Benthosema glaciale
AGCCTAGGTGAATGGATAGATCACAGAGCAACTGCTCTGTCAGAGCCTTACGTGAGGGGAAAGCAGTACACCTATTTTGTTCCCAAAAGTTAAATACATTATTGTTTTACTATATATGTGTCTATATAGGCCTACCTTAAAAAAATATATATACTGTATATCTTAAAAATAATAATAATAATATTAAATAGTAAATAAAGAAAATCCCAAAATCTCATCCCCTCCAGCAGGGGGTGCTGGCGCGCCCTCAGCACCCGCCTTGCCGCGCTGATGCGCGTGGCCTTATTAATAAGAAAGGGTCGGAGACACTGCTACTGTCATATCTCGATCACTATGCCTCTCAGCCATTATAAAATACCTGGTAACCTGAGACCTCTTGTGGCTTATTGCTTTATTAGCCTACTGGTACTAGTGAAGAGCAAATACCCCTTATGCACACTGACGTTTAACAACATCCGGTTTACTTCCGGGTTTGCATTGAAGGGGAATCGCAGATTTTGCCCATTGGAGAACAATGCATTTCTCCAGACTTTACAAGCCAACATTGTTTAATATTGACGTACACACAGACGGATCGAGTGCAAAGCACAGTCTCCCCGTCCCTTCGGCCTGGTAGAGACAAAAATAGCGATTTAACCCTGCCCTTCCAGCCCTAGGGTGGACAGTCTGAGTCTAACCACAAGACCACTTAAGCTGATACCTGATATAATTAAACCTTTCCATGACTATTAGAAATGTAAGTAGCCTATGCTTCTTGTGTGTACTGATTTGACTGAGGTTTGGTCCTTCCCTTCAACGAAAATATGGCCCTTGCCATAATATATATATATATATATATTATAGCATCACCATGAGGTCAATGTGGGTGGAGGTCCCTCCGTGGCCTACTTAAGGGAGCACGTTTCTTGCCAATCGGTCCAATGGTGCCGGAGTGTAGTAGATTAGCTGCTCACATCATAGACACACACGGACACAGGATGGACAGGAGCCCAAACACGATCTCTGACCTTTGGCCACATCCGGCTTTTTTGACCTGGCATTCATTAAGTATAGGAGTGGGTTTTGAGTATCAAAGAAAATAAACAAATAAAACACCACACACAGAGCAGTTTGTCATTTTTATATATATATATTTGTCTTTTATTTTTTTATTTGTATTTTTTCCTGATTGAAATGTATTGTAAGGTCATTAAATTTGTCATTCATCACATTACATGGCATGATGCACCAGGTCTACTACACCCATTTTACAGGAATAATACACGGAAAACATACACAAGGTTTTACAATGGGGAAACAGGAAGAGTAGCTCATTGCACTTACAACAGTGAATGGGACATGTCGTTTTAATCATTTTAGGGTCTCTCTGACTTTTTTTCCCCCAGTTTTTTTCTGATGCCCATAATAATTCATTCATTTATTTTTTTTCCACTCTTGTTTTATTTTTGTGTTCCATATATAATTTTTTTAATATATACTCAACATCATCCAATTAACTATTATTCTTCTACCTCTCACTCTCTCCTCCCACCCCAAAAATTACATGGAAGCCAGGATGTCATTTTTGTGGAAGTATTTTTTTTACACTTTTTTTTTGTTTGTTTTTGTTTTCGATATCATCTCATTTTTACAAACACAACATGTATAGAAACTCTACACAGACCAATATGTTTTTTATTTGATTTTCTTTTATATATTCCGAATACAACTTTTCAATGTTTTCTTTTTTTACAGTCCACACGAGCCAGCCACATACATAAACAATGCAATTTTTTGTCATTCGTTATTAAAATCGACAACTGCTCTTTGTTATTTTATATTTTGTTGTTTTTGTACACAAGAAGCACACACCTGGTCAGGAGGAGGGGGTTGGGAAGTGGAGTTGAGCCTCGTTGTACACACACACACACACATGCGCATGTGTGTGTGTGCCCCATCCACCCACCCCTCCCCCCATCCCAAGCCCACAAAGGTCAGGTCTGTGTATGTGTGTGTAGCTATCGTTGTATGTAATATGCATGACATTTACATGTTGTAACAGAACATGTCCTTTTTATATGGCATTCACATGTTGGTTCGTTCGGAGCAGACTGTCATTGAGATTCTATCTGGTATTTACACTGAAAACAGGATGGATGGCTGTCTGTGTGGTCGAGGGTTGCAAGTTCAACAGGGTCAGGTACTTTGGGCAGGGAAGGGGGTTGGCAGTTGGGGTGGGCATTATGGGGAGGTCAGGCGGTGAGGAGGGGAGGGGGGAGGGCTTCTCTAGGTCATGCACTTGTCACTTTTTAATTTGTAGACAACTTTGTTACAGGTGATTAATGAATACGTTCCCTGATGCTTTTACAGTGGTGGATGGAATTTTGTAGCTTCCCCCCATATCACTTGTTTGTTTCAGCATTCTTTCTCTCTCGCTCTCCCTCTTTAAACGCTGCAAAACATTTGCGTTTTTCAGATCTTTCTCCAGCTCCGTCATAGTTCAGACGACAGAAAGTACAACCTACAGCAAGAACAGCGCTAACGGTTGTCATGGTTACGATGCTACATGCTGTACTGGCACTGCACTGGCAGGCTACTTTTTTTGGTTCAAAACAAAACAAAAAAAACACTATGGACTGGGCTGCTTTAAGAGCATCTTAGGCTGCATGTATAGGCCTATAACTGACACAAAATAAATCAGATTTCAAACTCTTTCTGGCACAGAGCTAATGCATCAACAACTGGTGTTTAAACATGAAAACTCAGATTCCTCCTGGAGTTTCCTACTTTAAACAAGCATTTAGACTAACATATCCCATCAGTGTCATTTCAAATATACTGTATCTTTGTGCTAAAAGGCCTCTCAGAAACCACACTGTGAATGTTTATTTTGCCCACTGGTGATTGCTGTGGTCTGAACTGCAGTCCATTGCATTCCAGGATATAGACAGAGGACATGGACTAACGCAGAGCATAGACAGAGACCACATCTGGCTGGAGGGCAGTAACAGAATGGCTTTCTTCATTGACCAGTATTGTAGTATAAGCCCTTACTGCTATGCATATTTAAGTCGCCTTCAATGGCCAGGTTTACATGGGTAGAGAAAATAAGTAAATACAGCAAATAATCGTTTTTCCCCCGTCAAGGTCAGACACTGTGAAGTAGTTTGTCTGTGCCTGGACAGTCATGACAAGATGGGACCTTTGCTGTGCAGCTTTAAAAATCTGATCTTTTGAACCCAGTCATAATAATAATCACCTATTGTCTTTTTCTATCTTTTCCACTGCAATGCTGCACTTATTGTGTGCTTTCCTGAGGCAAAAGTGATTGATAAACATTTGTTTATTTTACAAACTTCAAAAAACATAATACGTACAACAGAGGTTATTAATAATTTGGACAAGTATATGACTTTAAAGTTTCCATTTCTAGTATTATTACTATTTTGTCACTATAGACTAATTAATTCTGTTTTCTAGCCATAGTGACCACTGATCGGATGGCAGTGTATTGTGTCATGTTCTGTATGCCTGCACTGTTTATTATGAGGGCCACACACATCAACCCACTGAGGAAGACTGGCTAGATCACAACAGCAACAGAGAAACATGCTTCTCCATTCACAAATGACCAGAACATTTGACTTTCCGCTCGTATCTGCTGAACAGAAAGGCAGAGTTTTTGTCTTGTCTATACTGACATGAAAAGCTTATAGCCCTGACACATACTGTACTGTACTATAGATACAAATTATATCAAATTATATTTATATTATTGTTAATTATTATTGTTAATCTAGTTTAAGTCAGAGGTAGTAGTCAGACTGCAGTTGAATGCAGCGACCTACCAGGTACAACGGAAAACTAGTCTGGGTTCCCGGGATCCGATTTAAGAACAATTGATAATGCAGTAATTAGCGCAGACCTCACATTGGTGATTTGGTTCCTCATTTAGCCTGCAGTCAAAAGGTCAGGTGAAGATAAAAGTCACACAAGTTCTTTTCAGTTTTTTTCGCAAATTCCGTCTCATCCAGGCATATAATATAATATAATTTCCACTCTATTTACCATAAATATGCTTATATGTTTCAGCTGGCTGCATCCTCTTCCATCCACTATTTGTATGATAAAATAATATGTCTGAATAGATCCTTTCATAAAGGTTTACAAAAAAATAGATATATTAATGTCTTATTTGATCATTTATTCTTAGGTTGTGTAGAGGGTGGTGTTAAAGGATGCTTGAATCCTGTATATTTCCTTCCTAGAGTGGCCTTTGTTATCAAAATGGCAACTCAGATAAATAAAGTATTTTCTTCTAATTCACTTATTCACACAGTGCTTTTGCAAACTCTTGTTTTCAATGAACTATCTTATGAATGTGTCCTGGCAGTGCACTTTTCACACACGCACACCACACACGCACACACCAGCGGATCAGGTAATAGGAATGCCTCTGATAATAGGTTGTCATTAGTGGTTTGCTAATCATTTGTCATTGTTCATTAAATATATTCTATATCATATAGCGCTATCCATAATATATGAATATTTTATTAGGACTGGCTTTATTGTTTCGTATTTCCTGTACATTCTTCAAAAGATTCATTCTGTCCAGTAGAACAAGCTTTTGCACATTCATGCAGCCAACTGCTGTGAATGATGGGCTATGGTTGTCCAAAACAATATTTAAAACAAAAAACAAGCTCGTCTTCTTCGCCCCTGAGCAGACAAAATCAAAAGCAATGAAGTGAATTGTATCGAAATCTGTATCGCACATATCTATTTACTATCTATGTTTTAGGTTAGGTTATATCTATGTATAAAACTCAGAACAAGACCTTTCACTGCACCCACAAACTCATGCTTGAAGCAAAGCAAAACAAAATGGCAGACAGTTATTGCAGCGCAATCACTGAAGCTAGGATCCGACCGAGTAGTTTCTGATCTAAGGGGAGGCCAGTGATGTCACAAGGCTGAATTCTTACTCCGAGTCCTTATATATTTTATAACTTCATCATATTTCAATCATTCAGCTATCAACGCTGGTGACAACACTGTCATCTCCTCTCTTGTCCTCAGGTCAAAGAGCTTATGAACATCTCAGTTCCCAGTTGGCTGTGATGCACCCTTAATTGGAGAGAGACCCTTTGGCTGCAGGAAGGTCCCAGTTTTAAGAGGTGAGGGGACCTATAGGACATGCCAGTTTGTAGCATTACATGAATAAAACAATTATCCTTTTTTTTTTTTGTTAATACACTTCCAGACATACAAGTGACTACATTGTACGCAAATGCACAAAAATCCCTTAATTCTATCTATCAGGAATGCCAAAACAAAGCAATCTTAGTATCATTCTGCTCAGGTGTGATAAACAGTGATTGTGTGACTTTAATTTCCTATTCATCTGTCTTCCCTTTGCCTTTGTTTTGTTTTTTAATTCTCAAATATGATTCATTGCATAGAATGTCGGAGATGAGAAACCGCTTTTCTTCCCGCCATATTTGTTTTCTTTTTTATTATGTTGTATTTTTTTCCCTTCAAGTTGGATGATAGTTAAATACACGCATACAGAACCCCCCTCCCCCTCCACACACACGCACGCACGCACGCACGCACGCACGCACGCACGCACACACACACACACAGGCATACACGTGCACACCCCCATACCTACAGTACATACTGTACATACATACATACATACAAACATTAGGAACAGAACAATATAGAAGTGACTTTGAGGTTTTATCTGCTGCGCCGGGCGGCATGCGTAGTTTCCCAGCGAGCGTTCACACAGACAATATACAGCAGAAGTCGTTTGTTGGTTTGCTTGGAAAGGCCTCACAACTGTTTGGCCTTAACAGAGTACATTGTTTTTTTGTTGTTGGTGGTGGTGGGTTGCTTTTTAATACCAGACCACAGATCCCATGATGCACTGCAGGAATGACAGCAGGGAGAACACTGAACCTGAGAAGTTTCCACGACGACTGACAGTCTGAGAAAGAGAGATAGGAGGGGGTCGGAGGGGTTGTGTCTGGACGTTGCCATGATAGAAAATTAAACTAAGAAAAAAAGCCAGCAACCTTTCATGACACAACCAAGGGTGTTTCGTCAGTCATTAGTAAAGATTTTTCATCTTCGACACCATTTGTTATGTGTGCTTACACGTGCTCTGTGCACTTTTTCTTGTTTTTGTGAAGACACATGCTGTTGAGTGAGTATCCGGGTCTTGCTCCCTAGACCCAAATCCAATGAATGTCCATCTTGGAAGGTCAGAAGAATTCCACGGAAACCCTGAGGCCTCCCGGAGAGGGACAGAAAGTCCATTTCCTTTTGCGAAGTGTGCGAATGCTCCATTTTTTTCAGTGCCTCTCTGCTGTCCTGCAGTGCTCTCAGATCATAACCCGATTGGCTGACACAAGGAGCACGTTAGCTCCTTAGTGGTCGATATAAGATGCCAACATATTGTCATTGGTTGAAAGTGGGAGAGATCTGGGCAGTACCAAACTCTGGTCTGGCGATAAGGGTACAGTTGTAGTACAATGTAGTAGTACTAGTACAACAACCTTTGTGTGGTATAGTCTATGTTGTAGCAGTACTCGAGTGGTACGCTAGACACTAGACAGGCGGAGGCGACACTTTCCTGACCCACTACTAACTTTTAAAATGACACAAAGTTGTGCTCTTTACTTCCTTACTCTGACTATTGCTTTGATAATTATTGGCAATAAATACATAGTTAACAAATCGCCAGAGGAACTGTTATAAACTCAAATAAATTAAAAAATAAATATCTCATAAATAATTATAAACATAAACGTGAATCCAAAAATATAAATTAATCTTGTGACACTGACCAGTGTTCCTGCCAATATCATTATTTCATTAAAAAAAAGTATACGGAATGAAAATAAGCTTTATGGTGGGTAAACATGGAGGAATAAAAAAAGAAATGTCTTACTTAAAAATAACAAAAAAGTGATTAAGGCAATGTAACTAGCCTGTAACCAAGACAAATAAGGCAATTCAGAAATTGAAAAGAATCTGACTTGTGAAACAATAGCTTGACAAAAAAATAAAAATAAAAACGTATGAAACCCAAACGTTGTGGGATGATGAAAGAAAAACACCATCGCAGGCATTGGGTATATGTAATATTAATGGCTTTGTAATGGCTAAGAAACAACCTGGCCAGCTTTGTCTCAAATAACAAGCAATCAAAAGTGTTCCTTTTCAAAAACAATGGCTCCTCCTCTTCCTGTGGCCAGATTCCTGTGTTGTCACTTTCCAGTGTTGGTTTGTTGTTCCTCCTCTTTCAGTATTATCATCTATTCCACCGATTATGTATTCCCCAGTGTCTTTATGGCCTCTGATAAGTAACGATGAACAGTGTAAGGTCTTGGATTTAAAGTTCCATGCATTCCCATGTCCTAAATGTACATATTTTCCCCCACTATACACTTCTTTTAAAGACATGGCAAGAAGCTCGAGGAGAGAGGGGGGAAATCAAAGAATGAAATAAATAAAGGCAGGAAGGAAGGGGAAGAAATTTTGATCAAAGAATGAGTCAGCATTTTTAAAAAAAATGCAGGGAGTCAAGGGTTGAAATAGTTCCATTCTGGAATGTAGATAGAAACGGACCAAACCACCAGAAAGAGACGCACAAAATAAGTTTTGTGTGTCCGTCTCACCATTTATCATTGTCTTATCCATTTGTAATGAATTTCCGCCCACAATTGGGTTTCCTTTTCAGTGGGTATCGAGTCGTATAAGAGATCTGTAGTACCAGAAAAACCTAGGAAGCTTCTCAAGAGTTTTCATTCCCTTTTTCTTTTCTTTTTCTTTTCATTGAGAGGAGAAGAAAAAAGGAGAAAGGTTTCGGTGTTGTTTGAGCACGGGATGCAAGGATCCTAACGCGTCATCGCAAGTTCTACCGACTCCTCAGGTAGCCCATATACTGTAAAAACAGCGGTTCTACCGACTCCTCAGGTAGCCCATATACTGTAAAAACAGCGGAGTGATCAGCTCATCGGAGTACTTCCGTCCACATAGTAGTCCGACAAAGAGCACTCAGGTTACACATGGCAAATTAACTCCACTTTCCTTCTGTGGTAACGACAGCTGTGTAGACATCAAGTGGTATTTGAGAAGCTCTCTCTTGTGGTGTGGAAGGCAGAACAGCAAAAACAATGCATGCAGGTTTCTTTCTTTTAGCTTTTTTTCCCCTCCAATGATCCTCTGCCGGTCGTAAAGGGGTGGAGTTGTGTCCCGCTACTCTTTAGGGGTGACTTCAGGGCTGTCTGATTCTTTGGCTGAGGAGCCTGGAGCTGCTTCAAAAGATGGATAGTGAAGGAGAGTCCTTGGAACTCTGTATAAAGAGAAAGACAAAAATGAAGTCAAGTTTCTGAGATTAAATGTTATATAGCCCAATAAAAATGTCTGTAAGGGGACAACATAGGGAAAATATTATTGGGCTCAGTATCTCTGCTTGTAACAAATATCATACTGTGCACGCACGCACGCACGTACGCACACACACATATTCAAAATCTTAAAAACAAATATTGCACAGCCCAATTCAGGTGTCCTGTCCACCTATGCACGGGGGGGTATCTGACAATCTGTCAGATATCATTGTTGGGTATATGGGGATTGCAGCGCAAAGATGAGTGTGTCTCTGAAGCACCATAGGAAGCACAATATATAAGACAGGGAAGTACCACAGGAAACACCCTAGAATACAGTGTCCACCATAGACATATAAACGTAGACGCCTCTTCCGGCTCTGGGCTGTCTGTATCTCAAAGGGGGGAATATGGAGGCGATATTGGCAATACACAGTTGGCCACTAGATGGAAGAAGTGAACAAGAAATACAGGGCCAGTGTCTGCTCCACTGAGTCCACTGACAGTATTTCCACTGGTTGCAAGTTTGCAACTGAATCTGCAACCAAATTTCACAGTCTCTCCAGTTTTCCTCCATTTACTCCCGCTGAGCTTGACACTATTTAATGTCATCATATAGTTCTACAGTTTACAGTTGGAATCTCACACACAGTGTCACACACAGTATGAATCTAATAACTCTGGAGATATTGTTAGAGCCAGTGCTTCTCATATTGCATACTGTCATATAATTCAGTTTGATAGGAGCTGTCAGTATTGATATCCAAAACAATCGTAATATTGAAAGTGGTGAACACTGTGTCCGATTCCTCTGCTCTAACAGAAAGTCACTGAGCTAGATTTACTGTTACCAGAATGCCAGTCTGGTGCTGCTGAGCTAATTAAAAATGTTCAGTAATAAGGGGAGGTATAACTAAATAGACCTATCACAGCCTGGGGGTTTGATGTCATCCAAAGCACTGACTTCATCAACACTGCTTTTTCAGCTGGTTGTAAACACAACCACAAATAGGCAAATGTAACACGTTTGAGTGATAAAATGAATTAATTGTGTTATTCTTGTGTAGATGATTTGAGAACAAAGGGCACATTAACAGGAACACGACCAGTCATACCAACCCACAGGTGCACTTATACTATATATGTTTCTGTGAGGATTGGACCAGGCTGTTTTTGTCACAGCGAAATGTTGCCCAAATAGCCTCACCAAAATAGGATGTCACAACAAGCAGTAGAAATTACCCATCTTGATCTTTCCAGTCAACCTTGCGTCACCTTTAATAATATTTGTTCACAATTTCTCAAAAAAGATCAGACCCGTCTAAAGTGAGTGGTGCACTTTCTGGGTCTGCCCATCCGAAGCTCGGAATAATGTAGTTATATCACCTGCATTTCCAAAGAAAGGTTTGGTCTTTGGAAGGAGTATGTATTGGGCTTCAACCCATTAAGACCAGTGTCTTCTTCATCTGTAGTTCTCACACATTCAAGGTTCTTCAAAATGTTAAAAAACATAGCAGATGTACAAGCTTGTAGAGCTGCTATTTTTAAATAGCCAACACTAAAATATAAAATGACACAGGTGCTGTGTGAATCCCCAGACCAGGGCAAGTGACTGAGACTTCACATCACTTGCACTGGTCTGAGGGATGCACACAGCAGATATATGCAGATCACTGTATATCAAGTGAGTGATATATGATACTTACTGTCTGGCCTGCCTGAGAGATCAGATCTGTCTCTCTATCGTTGTGTATTCAGGCCCGGGACATGCAGAATCCCTGCAAGGATCCAGTCCTTGTTGGCTGCAAGGTGGAAGGAGAACATGTCTACACTGCAAAATCATCAGTGTTAATTGAACTCAAAAGAGTGTACTGTTAAATGAACACTCAGACCTTTACTGTGTACTACATATTGTTTTAAATTATGAAATGAATATCACTTAATCATCATTTCAGCAAACCACTACTGAATCATCTTGGGATTGAGTTTTACGAGTAGATTAAGATGTATTCTTATCCTTTATTCTTTTTTAAACTAATACATTGGTTATACATCACATTTCTAATGTTTAGAATCAACTTTAAATATATGAATTGATACTGCACGGCATGCTTTATCACTGCAGACAGTTTCAGCCTTATTGACAGCTTCAGTACTCACCAGTGTGCTCAGTTCTCCTCTCCGTTATTTTATTTCTCCTTCTCTCTCCTTCCTCTCTCTTTCTTTCTCTCCTTCCTCTCTCTCTCAGTAAAACAAAACCAGGGGAATTTCGTAGGTTTTTCTGGTACATGGCCTCACAACGTCTTCAATAAACATTTACGAAAGCCTGTGAAAACAAACACGCACATGCACGCACGCACACACGTTTAATATCAGGAATACATGTCAGCAGATGAAGTACTGAAACACATTCCAACAATAGCACTACAGCATCCAAGATTATACATTATCTGTACAATTAAAAAAATGCTTGAAACAAGAAGGAAATGTATTGTAATATGCTTTCATTGATTGAGTGATTATTTATTTATGTATTGATTTTCAATTAAATGAAAAATACCTTAATCTCGGGACCTCAGAATAAAGAAGTGAACTTCTTGCCAAAACCGGAGATAGCTGAATGCAGGAAAAAGAGGAGAAGAGAGCTGAGTTGGCATCATAATCTATGATTGCAAAATCTATCCCATCAGCTTATAGTGACAACAGTTCAAACATATGACATTAATACAAAAACAAATGCATGTTTACTGAAACCTGGAATGAAACATTGACTTGTCTCCAACTGAGGTTCAAGCTGTGACAAGCAGGAGGCTGCACAGAATAACCAACCTGCCTTTAATTGAAAAACTATCATCCACTCATTTAGCTGTCAGCATCAGTAGATAAACAGAGATTGTTTAAAGACACTATATACATAACGTTAATTAATAATTACAGTAGGAGGGCCCCCTGTTGATACACTGTCAACTATCACCGACTCTGCTCTGCTGTTGTGGAATTCTTGTTAAAGCTCTTTGAAAGATAATACTATTATACTTATCACTAAGTATACTGTGTGTATACTATAGTGACAATTATAATAGTATGATTTTTCAAAGAGCAAGTGTCACACTGGGACTGTGTGTATACAGTTAGTATCAAGTATAATAGTTGTTCTAAATTGTTAAATTTAGTTGTTCTAAATTGGTTTCACACTGGCAGTGTGAAACCAATTTAGAACAGCTGGTCTGCCGTACCTTCTCCCAGTTTGCCAGCCTGCTCAGCTGCTCCTCCGAGAGGCAGCATGTTGGAGAACATGGTGCCCTCAGCACCTGGTTGACCTGCAGCTGCACTGCCGATGCCCCCTGGTCTAGGAGCAGCCTTGGAGCCTGCACAGAGAGATGGGGAGAGAGGAAGCATGGGAGGAAGGGGGGCGAGAGAAATACAAGGAAAGAGATAGAAAGACAGTAAGGGAGGACGAGGCAAAGAAAGTGATATAAGAGGAAGGGACAGGAGGTGATGAATTGATACATGTTACATGTCTCTAGGTCATCCTCAGACGACTCGAGACAAGCATTCCATCGTCGGTTCCAGTCATTCCGGTTCTCCATACATCTGGCCAGTTCATTGGTGCTTTTCGCTCCTGCGTCATTCTTGAGTACTTGTGACTGGTGCCCAACTGCCCATGCGTTGGTTATATAGATGTTTGTTATCTCATTTTAGCGGCTAATTCATAGTTTGTCATATGTAGCTTTTTGGAGAAAAAAAATAATATATATATATATATATTTGGCGCACAAATCAGTTGTAACATGATGTATAAGGAACTGAATTCTGTAAAGAATCTATCTAGGTTTGAAGACAAATCCATTTCATTATATTGTTTCAAGTGTTGACATCAGGCCAATGGTTTGAGTCAGCAGCGAGCTCTGTGTGAGGAAGTGAAACTTCCTTTCTGTGTCATCCCGTGAGATTATCCAGACAGACATTGTGTGGAGTAATCCCAGATCAGATCAGAGTATACTGCGCGCGCGCGCGCGCACGCACGCACGCACGCACGCAGCTTCCACCGTGGGAAAATTTAATGTTTGTGCATTTGGAGTGTAAACGATAAATTATGACAGGGACGAGAGCAGTGTGTGTGTGTGTGTGTGTGTGTGTGTGTGTGTGTGTGTGTGTGTGTGTGTGTGTGTGTGTAAATTGTAGTTGTAATTGCACACACACACGCACGTGCATGCATGTGTGTGTAAATTGTAGAATCACTGTACAAATAGAGCAACTACCTTTAAACACTTTTAAAAACTGGTATTTGTGCACAACCTTGCAAAAGCTTTCCCCAAGCTAACCTTTCCTATGTGGATATAAGCCAAATATTGACATTGGGACTCTCCCCAGGTTGGCATAGAGTAGTTCCCACGATTACAGCTTAGGTAAAATGGCACCGGGTGACAATTTGGGGATATATACTACTCAGAAGTGTGTTGTGCATCTATCGCTGTATGAAAATGCAGACAGACATGTGCTATATACCTACCTATGCCAGTGAGTGGGGGCTGTGGAGTCTTTGCAGCTGTGGCGGGGGCTGCCTTGGCTCCAATGGCTGTCACTGGAGGTGTGTCTATCTTGGCCTGCTGGAGAGACAGAGAGACAAAGAGAGTGAGAAAGTGAAAAAGAGAAAACAAATTTAGAGAGACAGAGGAGAATGGAAGAGCAGGAGATGGAAAAGGGGGTGGGTGAAAAAAAGATCAGAATCTCCCTGTTTTGTGCGTAAGAAAGAGAGAGAGAGAAGAGACTGAGAATGAGAGAGGAACAGAGAATTGGACAGAGGGAGGGAGAGAGATTACAAAAGGAAATTTGAGATGGACAGAGAGAGAAGAGAAACACATTGTGAGATTGATACAAGATAGGGAGGCACAGAGAGAGAGAGAGAGAGAGAGAGAGAGAGGAATCCATCTTATAATACCATGTAAGCCAAGGGTCAGGTCGCGACAGCAGCCATGAGATAAACAATGATTCGGCGCAGAATAATCACACATTATATTCACGTGGATTTGACTACAGCGGATGTGATGCATCGTATCCAATTTCGCATTTGGCATTTCATCACTCGCAGCCAGTTAATCAATGAATTTTAATCACGCAATGGAGCAGACATGAAAGTTAAAGTGAATGAGGCTGCAGATGGAATAATGACAATGCGACAGCAGCTAGATTTATTGCTTACGAGTTCTCCTTCAGACTGAGATATTTCTTACGTAAAGTGTACAGTAAGAGGACACATTTCCAGACTCCTGCAACATATTGATGTATTCCATACCATTGTGATAGGAACTGTATGTTGGAAGTGGTGATATGCAACAAAATTATTATTATTATTATTATTATTATTATTATTATTATTATTATTATTATTATTATTATTATTATTATTATTATTATTTAATAATGTGTATGGTTCACAGGAAGTACAACCCAAATATTTATGCAATTATGGTAGTTTTCCAGGGTTAGTGATGTTCATAGCTACTCCACCAGAGGTAGATACACAGACTTCATACCATTGAAAACAAAATCTTATTTTTAATATTCTGCAGCATGTGCTATGTGTAGTCAATTGGCACTATTACTAGCTTTTCCTTCCTAAACAGCTTTCTGAATACCAGCTGATTTTATTTAATTGTATGTTTGTATTTACTGTGTTGGATACACAGTAAAATACTTTGTGTTAAATGAACACAGAGGAATTTAAGGTGTAAACTTTCATGAATAGATCACTTATATACTACTACTGTATACTATACAGTATACCAGTAAGATGCCTGGGGGGCGAGAAGTGATGTGCACGCATCCGCCTAGGTGACAGCAGACTACTGGCCGAGCACGAGCACTGGCGTTTTGGAATATGAAATGAAGTCTGTACTGGCCATATATGGAGCATGTCTTGAGTGCACAGGGTTTGATGTGGTCAGATCAACATATGGAATGTCAGAACAGGTCAGCTCCATATATGGAGCTGAGTGGCACTTGGGGCAGTGTCTTGAGTGTACAGGTTTTGATGAGGGGCCCAGGCGATGTCAGACTGACATATACTGTGTGACCATATATGGAGATGTGATTCTACGATACGTGACCATATATAAGGCTTGGGCGACTCCATATATGGGCCATTATGTCACATGCTCTTTCACCTGGGTTGTGACAAACACACTGACAGGAAATGTACAATTTCATAGTTAACTGCGACGTTCGATCGCAACTATATCAATTATGTCAGGTGACAAAAATCTCTCTCTCTCTCTCTCTCTCTCTCTCTCTCTCTCTCTCTCTCGATACAACCTGGTGAATCAGCCAGATTGAGCTATCAGCTGCCATGATGTGCTAATCACATCATGCAGATAAGACCCTGCCGACACTAGGGTGGCAGAATTCAGATCAACGATGTAGCAGGTCTTATTATGTGTTCTAGAGAAGGTATTAGAGTGGTTTGGGAAGAACGGAGAGAAGAGAAGGAAGAGGAGGAAAGAATGGCTGGCTGAGTGATTGTTCAGTAACAGTCTCTGTCTCTCTTTAGTAAACAGGAAATACATTTTCTGGTTGGGATACCAATTTCATCCAATCAGGAGAGAAAACTCAGATACAGAAGTGAAATAGGAAGTGATGAACCGAGAGAGAGAGAGAGAGAGAAAAAATAAAGAAAAATTTTAACATTATAAAACGGATAAATGGATTCTCTTTCTTGATCGGATGAAATTAATGATCCACCTGAAAGTAATGATTTATGTTGTTTATTAAAGAGCTGGAGAGGCATGGAGACCCATGATATTGACCCAACGTTCTAGCAATGATTACTATCAGAACATTTAGTTTTAACCTTGTAATAAAACAAAACAAAGAAATACCAAAACATCACTTACAGCACCTTTAAAAAATGACAGGAGGTATAGAAAGAACAGAGGGAAACTAGAATAAAGTATTGCATCACACCTTGAAGGGAAACTTCAAACTTCACCTCAGTGATGTCATCCATGAATGTCAAAACTACCAAGGTTTTACTGCTACACAATAAAATTCCCAGGGAATACATTAACACTAAGGATTTTATTTTGTAGCCTCAGCAGCCATTGTCCTTGTTCACTGCAACAGAACACTGTTCTGGACTTGACTGATTCAGGTTCATGCAATGGAGGCCTTATAGCTGTAAGGGAATGCCAGCCCAGGAATGTCCTCTGCCAATGTGTTGTAATCGTACAGTATACTGTTGTTCCTAGACAACGATAATCATCCACAATAAACCGAAGTGCACCTCAGCACTTGTTATCCTTCATTTAACCATGGTAAAACCTCATTGAGATTTTTATCTCTCTTTTCCATGTGGGTCCCAGGCCAAGAAGATGACAAGATATAATTTAGCGATCTCATATTGTAAAGTCCACCTCTTGGTTGAGTGAGTAATGTGCTTACATAAGTTGGTAGCTTCCCCCCCAGGATAGCTTTTTGTATACAAATAAATAAATACCAATGTGATTGTCTTCTGATGTTTAGAGATAACTGACCTGAGAATTCATACAATACACAATGATATGTGAGGGATATTACAAATTGTAAAGCAGCATGATAGTGTGTTTTCTTCAATATGTGCTTTTTTAAAAGATAATTGTTCATCAAGATGGAAACCTATTGTAGATACTAGAAACCTTGAATCTATACCACCTCTATCACTCTGTTTTGCACTGAAGTGATTCGAAAAATTGTAGAACGCTGGATTTTGGATTTTCGAGAACAAACAAACAAAACAAAAAAAAGTTTATGCTGCATTTTATTATTTTGAATGGTATCGAATACGTTTTGTAATTTAGATACCGCCTCAGATAACGAAGCAATAGAGACATTCATTCCCTTCCTGTCTCTAATTTTAAGACTCATTCTTAGTTTTGTCCCACTCTGTACTCACTGTGGGGGCTGGCATGGGGCCCGTCTGACCTGGCCCCTGCCTGGCTCCAGGCCCCATTGCTCCACCGGCCGGCCCCATCTGTCCTGGTTTGGCC